>PVIJ01017428.1:0-29425 GCA_004024925.1 Scalopus aquaticus | reverse complement strand
GGGGGGCGGCTTCCTCGGTTCTAAAATGCGCAAGTGCATATTGAAGTTGCTCTCTATGGTCAGGTCAGTAAACTTCATTTCCTTAGACATAATCCCACTCTGGGTCTGGTGGGTTCATGAGGTTATAAACATGGCGTGGGTCCCCCAACAAGTGGTGGGGACAGTTGGAGCTGGAGGAGTATTTAGAATGAGTAAGCAGGAGGGGGAGCCTCCAGGCCGGGCCATCCGACACGAGGTGGGGTTGGGCTGCACCTCTGCAGCGTTTCAGGCTGACTAACAGGTTGGTCTGAGGCTGAGCGTGCCTCCCGCCCAGGTAGGTGCTAACTCACCAGGACCTGGTTCAGAAGCCCAATTGGCTCTATAATAAGAGACAAAAGCTAAGGTGAAAAGGGTAGAAAGTGTGTGTGTGCTTTAACCGTGGAATTACTAAGGGAAAGTCACTAGAAATACATTAATCATGAAATCATGCAAGAGCTATAAAGTAGACACAGATTAGTGGAGTGTTTGCTAATTAGTTACATTCGTGGCAGTTGAGCTGTTCGGGCAGCACTACAGTGTGTGCATGCACACGTGCTGTTTTATACTCTGTTTCTGCATCTTGACTTTTATTATTAGTTTCATTTTGGGGGTTACATCGCTGCTCTTCCATATGTGCACACGTCCCCCTCACCCCCTCCTCGACCACCCGTGCCCACCTCCCGCCTCTCCCCCAGCTTCTCCTCGGTCCCACACCGTCCCTTTGGTAATCATTAAATTCTTTCACTGGGCAAGAAAAGATGAGACAGTGGCTTTTGGGACAAAATGGATGGACCTCGAGGTGATCCGGTCAGCGAAATAAATCACAGTGAGTGTCTTTTTTTGGGCGCGCTCACACAAGCTGGAGGCCTGGGCAGTTGGAGAGAAGGAGCCAGTGCTAATAGCTGAGTTTTTACTCTTCTAGTCATCAAATTCCTATTGGACACTGGCTAGGAAGCCTGAGGGTTATGCATATGACTAGAATGGCCTCCTCGGAGGCACGTACAGTGTTGGGGGGAGGGGTTTATGCAAACACAGAATTAATTATGAGGCAACGATGAGGGGCCTAAGAAAAACCCAGGAGCCACTGAGTTTCAGAGAGGGGTAAAGAGTTCAAGGCTTAGGTGGTGTTTGAATCAGCCCCTGGAGAATAGTTGAACACCGGGGGGCTGAGGTGAAGGGGGGGGGCAGTGTGTGCAGAAGAGGAGGATGGGAAACGGGTTCCGACCCATAACACATGTGTGGCCTGTGGGGGATTAGACTGGAGGGGAGGGACTAAGCGATGTGAGCTCTGGAGAGTTTGGGGTAATTTGACTTATCAAAGCCATCTGGCATATAGAAAACCAGGAGCTTGGGAGTTAACACAGTGGGTCCAGAACGGTGTGAGACAATAGGGAGTGGTGGCGTCTGTACGGAACTGAGACTCCTTGGAGGCAAGTGCTTGAAAACACAGCCTGCAGACCCCCAGCGCCCACTTTAGGCATTCAGAGCAGGCAGGGGTTAGTGTTCACTCTCCTCTGTTGGAACAAGGCCAAGAACTTGCTGTCAGCAACCCCGTGGGAGTAGGGAGGTTACAAAAAGAGAAAAGGTCTCTGATTGCTGCTGCCAGATTTTATTGCCGCCCCTGTCTACTAAGACATAAGGAAACCTCTTAGGGGAACTAGACAGGAACCACTGGACCCGCAGTGACCTTCCGCTGCCTTGTCTGGTGTGACTCAGCCAGCAGGCGGTCAGCCTGGACTCCCGGTGCACGAAGCTGTGCGCGCGCCCCTTGGATCTTTCAGATTATTGAAACTTGGGGTTGTTCGAATGACCTCCACACCCCCTCGTGCTCCTGGACTCCCACAGTGCTCCCGCGGCTCCAGATCTGTGAACTTAACCTGCTTTTAGGCAAGGAGACATGGGAGGTTGACCTGACCCAGCAATTTGGTTTAAACTTGACGAGCTGCGTGCTTTCAGAATGGCGTTGTCCGCCCGTGCCCGAGTCAGAGACTGGGAGAATCCGGCACAGCCCATGAGGGGCCGGGAACTGCACACCTGCTGTGGGCCGCCCGCTGCTCGTGCTGCAGCAGCCTCCGTTCTCATCTCACACCCCAGAGAAGAGACAGAAGCAGCGCCTATGGCCTGTCTTTGGTATCACAGCTTGCACCCCACTGCCAGCTGTGATCTGTCGTCTCCTCATAGAAGAGATTGAACATGGATATTTCATACCAGGAAATGGGAACTTGAGGTTCTTTAACTAATAATTGAATTGACGTCATTTTCCTGGTGATTCATTTTCACTTGACCCTTCAGTTCTTCAGCAGCCAGAATAGTTACTGGTTGATATAGAGATAGTTCTTAATTTCACTAGGGATGAAAATAATATTTATCTTATTCTTTAAAGTCTGTTGGGAGAGAGGAGAGCTTGGTGGATCCCCTGTTTTATTTGCCAGATAGTGTTACTATCTGGTAACTGGCTGTAAGGATGTAAGAGAGGAGCTGTCAATTTCTATTTTGTCTAACTTTTAATATGTGAGTTTCACACTTTAACATGCACCAGGAATTGTAAGTATTGCTTTGTTACTAACATATCTAAGGACTTTGAGTAAGATAGAAATTAAGGTATTAAGAAGACTTTAAGAGAACAGAGATGAAGAAGAAAGTAAATACAGGAAAAAATAATATTTGATTAAGTTTTAAAAGACCAGTGTGTGCACTGTGTGTGTGTGTTTTTTTTTTTTGATGATTTATTTATCTATGCATACAAGAGCTGGGTTGAAGGCCAGAGGTATGTGTGTGTGTGTGGGGTGAGAGGTCTCCCTAGAGACGGAGTGGGGAGCAGAGCAGGCGGATCGACTGAAATTCACTGCTGAGGGGAGCAGCGGGGAGACAGGAGAGGTCTGCTGTGCCATGTGGGTCAGCTCCCTGGCCGGGGATCAAACTCGTGCTGCAGTGACTGCTGATAGCTTTATAGTGCTGAGACTTAACCCCTTGCATCACCAGGGAGGCCAAGTGTGTGGTTTTTAAAAAATAAGTTATTTTTTTTACTGCATCCTAGTTTGTAAACTGTAGGTAGTAATAATAACCTGTGTTTTGAAGCCTCTGCTACTTAACATACAATTTTGAGTGATATTTATTCTCCCCTCATCTTCAGAAATAAATTATGTAAAGGTTTTCTACATGGTGGTGTCATGAGGCATCTTGCCTGTGAGAGTTACACTCTACCCTGCTCTGATACTGAGGGACAGACAGTGGCATTTTCTCTTTATAGTTCTGCTTGGGATTCCGCTCCACTTCTGGAACTCCCTGCCATACCCAGTCCAGGTCTTTCTCAAGAGGATTGCATTGAAGGTGCTAGAAGGATTCCCAAACACTCAACCCAACCCGTTTTTCAAGTCAACATTGCTCTACAGAGGAAACCCAATGGGCTACTCAAGAATAGCCAGGTTCGGGGGAGGGAGGAAAGGGCTTCCATTGTGGCATGTGCATAAACGTCCCTGCAGGACCAGGTACGGTCACCGTCACCTCCATTTCATGGGATATTCTGCCCAGGCTGATTTATAGCTAGGCTGAGTATGTCATTGAGAAAACTGTTTATAGTTTCTACAGCATGGACGGTGCCAGAGAGAATAAAAATAACAACTAATCAAGACTTGGGAAAGTTTCAGTTATGGACAATGAATATTAGTTCTGTAAATCTGCTGTACAATTGGAGTCCACAGTTTACAAAGTTGTACTGAGCACAACTTTAATGTTTAATGTTCTGAGAACAAGCAAAGGAACAAACCCAAGGCAAACAAAGGACACAGGAAACTTCTGGGGATGACAACGTTTATTTCCGTGATTCTGTCACTGTTCCCATGGGTGTGCACCTGTGTCCAAGCTCAGCAGATCACGCACATAGACCCGTGCGGTCCCTGTGTCTCCATCACACCTCCACAGGACCTTTTTCTATTTCTCATGACCAAGAAAATCACCGTTTTTAGATTCATTATCTCTCCAACTAAAATGTAAAGAAAGACCCTCAGAGCCAAGTGCGACTTTAACTGGAAGATAAAGCAGAACTTGTCTGATAATAACGGGTATTTTCACGGGGCAGCAGGTGGATTCTGCTTTTCTAATAGAGGGGTGCTGGGGGCTGTTGGTTGCTAGGCCCCAGGAATCACTGGAATTAAGCTCTGAAGACCCACGTATCAAGTCTGTCTTATTTTATGAATGAAGGGACTGAGGTCCAAGAGGGTCCAGTGAGTTTGCAGGGTGACATCAGAACAGGAGAATGGGGCATGAGGAAACCTGGAAATACACTTAGCTACTACCAGTGGCAAGTTCCTCAGTTTCCCTGGATGAAAAATGAAGTACAAGGGGATTTTATTTAGACTGGACCAAAAACATTATGCATGAAACCTGGATAGTGTTCTTGGTTCCAATGACGTCTTGTCAAGGTACATAATAGATACTTCTCTCCTTTCTGGGAAACCTACATTAGGTAAGTGTGTTGGGATTTGACATGCGCACCCATTTAACAGAGGTGGTGAGTAAGTCCGGGATAACTAACCCCCCCATAGTCACACAAGAAATACGTGAGGTTGAGGACTTGGAGCCTCTGGCTTCCTGCCGCAGAGTCCTTTCCGTTCTGTCATTTAACCGTAAGCAAATTGGAGTTGACAAAATTAGTTTCTCTCCATTTGCGGGAAGAGTTGGGCTACGAAAGCAATTCCACTTGCACTCAGCATGTTTCTTTGTTGGTAGCTAATCTATAGCTACCCAGGGTGGGAAGGTGAACCCCTGGGTCTCGGCCAGAGAGGTAGCTCAGGAGCCCTGCAGAGCCTGCTCACTTCTGCCTCTTTCAGCTGCTTTGTCCTTTCCAGGGCCCTGTGGAGCCATGTTAAAGCTTGAGACAAAAGGAACAACCTTGCCTTTACTGAACATTTTGATATTATGCTCTTTGGGGATTTCTTGCTTTGATCTTGATTTTTAAAAATATTCCATTAAGACGTTATTTCTCTTGGTTGCTGATTTTTTTACCCCTTTCAATTGTGGGCCCCAGGGTTCTAGTTGGGTAGAATTTCATGTTTCTCTTGACTAGCTGTGTAGCCTTTGGTTTCATTGTGTCAAAATTCAGAAAAAAGGTGGGTACAATCTGCTCATTTTCCAGGGGCTTCTAACCTGCACAGATAGGTTCAGTTTGCATTAAGAAATGGACTTGTGCTTGTGAAAGGAAACTCCATGTATGCAGACCTCATGCCTCCACAGAGCTTACACAGCACTTAGCAGATTATAGGAGCACAATGAATTCTTCTCCATCAAACAAACAACAGCAGTAAAACTCTGCAGTCCTTTGTGTGTGTGATCTGCTAACATTCTATCTAAGCTCCTCTCGACAGGGTCTCATTGGCCCATAACCAAGTCCTGGCAGTTCTTTGAGAACTGAACTCCCTTCAATTGGCTACCGGAATATTCTAAATAGAGAACAATGGTGATTGTCCAATAATCCACTACTGATGTTAGATTTTAACAGCAGAGTAGTTCAAATGTTCTGTTCCTACTGGCTGAAACCTTTGCTTCTACTTATTCTTAAACTTTAGAACATTTTATTTTGGGGCCACAACTTTTTTTTTTTTCATTATTATAGCCTCATTTCAGATAGAGTTCAGGGTCTAACTGTAAAAGTTCCTGTAGTTAAGTTTATATGCCACCATTTGCTCCTTTGGAAGCCTTGATCATTTTTCCCTATGCTTCTTGACATACCCTCCTTCATTTTTCATGTAACAGTAATCAAAGTTACCATAAGTAGTTTGGTAAGGATTACATAGAAATGATGTAAGTGGACTTTATAAGCAGTAAAGATAGCACACATTGCAGAGCACTCATTGCTAATTCCATGCGAAAGCAAAGGAATCTTCAGATTTGTACTTGCATGGAATAAGGTAAGAAAGAGAAAAGAGATGAATATTTGTCCCAACATGTTGAAATAAGCTCATGGTATTTCTATGAACCTATGACATTGTGTGCTCAGCTTCTCCCTGATCTTTGATTACCTAGAAGGAGAAAATTCATGGGCTTAAGAGCTTTTCCTGGAACAGCCTCAGGTGTTGGGGAGCTGGGGGCACTGTCTGATTGTCTTACTCTGACATCCCCATCAGCCTTCTCAGATCCTAAGGCTAGAGATTTCCCATCCATCTTTGAAAGAAGCGGATGCCACCGGGGACCCCCAAATCATGCTGTAATCTCCTGCCTCATGTGTTATCACCAGCAATAAATATTCTTCAGTGTGATTTTAGCTGATGGCACAGGTGATGATTTGCCAAGCAGCAAAGTCCCAGCCTTGTTCTTCTGGGGTTCTTACAGATCTTGTGGGGCTAATAGGAGGAAACCTAGTTGGTTTTATCCCTTTTTTCTCTTATACAGGGAGATGAAACTTGAAAGTGAGTTAGAAGCAGAGATAGAGGGGGGTGAGATATAATTTTCAAGTAGGATTTTTTCCCTCAGCCAGACTGACTTTGGAGTTGCGGGATAAGCTACTGGCCTCAGGCAACCCAAGGTTGCCTGCATTTTTCTGGATGCTTTGGAAATAAAAGTTGCTTAGGGGTCAGGTAGCAGATATGGAGGGCGGGATTTGGGGATCTTGGGAGGAGAAGGATATAGAAATGTGCTCTGCTTAGACATTGGGCCTGGATAAAGAAAATCCCAGCTCATGAGGATCTGTTTCCAGCTCATTCTCCAGTAACATAGTGACTAATGGAGCATTTCTCAAGGGTACGGGCTTGGAGCCACTCTGCTCCCTGGGCTGTCACGTGAGGATTGAGAGGACAGTTTGCCTAAAAGCCTTCTGAGGCAGAGCTGGTTGTTCCCATTTTGCAGATGCTATTGTGGAAACACAGCCAAGTTAATAGCCTCGTCCAAGACTGCCCAGCCTGGAAATGGGAGCGTCAAGTTGTGAATATGCTGCAGGCAGCAGGACTCCTGAGTTTGTGCATTTAATTGAGTCTTCCAATAGATGGTAGGGGTGTGTGTGTGTGTGTGTGTGTGTGTGTGTGTGTGTGTGTGTGTGTGTGTGAGAGAGAGAGAGAGAGAGAGAGAGAGAGAGAGAGAGAGAGAGAGAGGGAAAGAGATTGATTGTATCCAGATTACAATTGTTCTTGGTAAGAGGTTGGCCTGACACAATCCATCAGGCGTGGCGATGGACATTTCCAGTGATGTGCTTTCTGCAACATCTTTAACTGTGCGGTCATCACTGTCGATGGGGCTTTTCCAGCCCTTGGTTTTCCGGCATTCCTACTCATTTTGTGAGCTCACCAATATTTTTTTTCTTTGTATTCCTATATCAGAAAAAAAATTATTTCCAGTTCTTTGTACTTAAAATCCATGGCTGTTTTGAAATGCTATAGAGGTCGATAAGGTACCGATCTTTTGAAAGTGTAAGTTCTTGAAGATGAGTATATGGCAAGAGGTTCATGGTGATGGGCTTTGGGGGGCAGCCAAATGACAGATGTGGAGGGTAGGTTGCTTGGAACTGTGGGTTCGGGTCTGGCTCTTCTGGTCTCAGCCAGGTAAGTAGTGCGTGGTGTCGGCCTTCTCAGGCCACATGCATCGGTGACAGGATCTAACGCATGTTTTCTGTGAACATTAGATGAGGTGATTAAGTCTCCCCTTGAATGTGGCCTGATACTTAATATCTACAACACAAGTCTTGACTCCTGTTATTTAAAGCCCAGGAAGTTTGTCTGAAATATATTTAACTTGTATTGCCTGTTACTGTGTATTCTGTGTGAGTTTACAGCAACCTTGCAGAGGGTTGTCCTTGGCTGATTTTATAGATGAAGAAACGGAGGCTTAGAAAGGTCAAGATTCTTTTCTAGACTCTCACAGCGGAGCTGGACATATAGAGTGTTTTTTGCTGGTTGATCCGCATCTAGTTGCAAGGCCCTTGAGCCTTTAATCAGCCTTGCAGACGGCGAAAGGGGAAGGTGTAGGCGGCTCCTCGGCCGCAGAGCCCCTCCGCCCAGCTTTTAAAACAACTCCGCAGAATCCACCAAAATCGGTGTTCCTTGCGGAGGAGAGTTGCAACGGCAGGTGTGCGGCCTCCACGAGACCTGGGTTCACCTCCAGCTCTGCTGTGTCTTCCCCTGGGCCGCGTACCCAGCCCTCGACCGAAGCCTCACACTTGGGAGGTGGAGGGCGTGGTGGTTGCTAGTACTTTTTGGATGTTTATCGCTTTCAAACCCACGTGCCTTGGGATAAAGAGGACAGAGATCTCACTTTCACTCCCGCAGCGCATCTGTTTGGCGGGGGCCGGGCCACCGCAGGGGGTGTGACACCGAGCTCATCAGGCCCCTTCCTGCAGCAAGGTGGTCTAAGAAGAAGCTGCTCTGGGAGAGGGGGCTCTGGTGTTCTGATCCAGCACGCTTGCAGCTGGCCGCTTGTGATAACACTCTTAAATAAACCTTTTCACCTTTAAAGCTCATACGTTCACCCCTTGTTTATACTTCCAGAAGTTCTGTTGCTGTAAAAATAACCTAGCTTGAAAAAGGCAATACAAGTTAAAAAAAAAAAAAAGAAAAAGCATAAACGTGCCTGGCTCGAGCCATCGCCATTTAAAGCCCTGAAGCCCTGGGAGTATGTGCCAGAGGCCTCACCGCCTTCTCCCAGCGAAAGTCTGGGTATGGTCTCTTTCATAGGAAAAAGAACATTCTCTGTGTAGAGACTTTATTATGGGATGGCCGCAGACCCTGGTCCTGTGGGAGTTCATGCGGAATTTGTTAGCTGGCTGGCCGCTAGCTGCTCTGGGCTTGCGCATAAACAAATTGAAGGAGTTTTGCTGCTTCTCATTCCTGCCAGCTCACCCAGAAAGTTCTGTGATCCCGTGTAACAGTGACGCTAAGTGTCACCACTCCTGTTGTCTTCTTTACTCTCAGGAGATGATGGAGGACGATGGGGGTGGAGCGGGGTGCCTGTTAGCCCTCAAGTGGATTCAGACTGATCCAGAGTTGTCCCTGATTTTAAGGAGATTGCTGTCCAGTTGGAGACTTAGGCCTGAAATAGAAAACAATCATCCGTGTAACGTTGGGGGTGACTCCCCACGCCTGCACAGGTGTCTTTGGGAGGTGAGTGGACACAGCGATTGTGCTCATGCAGGAATGGCAGCTGGCAGCTGGGCAGGCGGGTGGGCGAGCGCTGCGGGTGTTCCACTCAGCATCCTTTTATTTGTGAGGAGAAGGAAGCTACTTGCGGTCGTCCAAGTGAAAATACTGAGTTTTAATGTAGGGATGAGATAATTTTGCAAGTGGCCGGTAGGGAAGGAAATGCAAGGCAGTCGTATGCGAATGAAAACTGAGACATGAAATGCTTCAGGGTCTGGAGGTGACTCCTCCTCCAGCTCTCAGAAGACACAAAGTTGCTATTTACAGATCCTCAAGAATGCCTGCACAACCTCTTTTCTCTCAGAGGGCAGGTTGCCTACCCAACCTCTGGCCCAGGTGGCAGCTTCCCTGGGCAAAGCTTCTCAATGAGTGAGCAGAACCCCCCTCCCAACACACACTGGCCAGGCTGCTGTTTACTCCTCCCTGAATTGGGCACAATTGTGGGCTAATTGGTCACCCAGGGCAAGGGCCTCAGAATCTAGAGAACGTTTTCTTCCAGGGGCTGGAGGCAGAACGGTTTATATTCACAGACAAGGCTGAATATCATGTTGTGTCCGGGAAAACGCGGGACAGGAACGCTGAGATGGAGAAGAGGGCTGCCCAGTTAGAGCAGACTGTGGTCAGAGACAACATCGAAACCTTAGAATCAACCCGGTCAGGCGTGGCTTTGAGACGCAAGGAAATGAGGCCTGATTAGAGCTGAGAATAAGCACTGAAAATGTAAATTACTAGGAGGTTGGGTTTTCTGATCCTGATGATGGGGCAAGGCTTTCCCTCTGCAGTGGGGAAGAAGCCACAGCCTGCAGCAGGCGCTCCAGCAGGACGGTGGAAGAACTTGCTACGCTGTTCCGATTGACCGAGAGAAAAAATAATGCGGTTCTTTACTGATCTGTGAACATCGGCTTGATGGAAAAGAGGAAAGGCTCGAGTTTCCAATTTGGGTTGATTATTTGCTACCAACTGCCTCTTGCTTGAGGTGTTCATTCTGTACAACTGAGGCGGGATATTTACGTCTACAAGGTGCCTTGAGGGTGAGTGTGCTGTGCCGAGACTAGTGTGCAGGAAGTGGCAGTGGAATTCTACAGGTCACTTCCTTTGATTCCCCCTAATCTTTTCTAGATCTAGGTCCATATTAACTCTCCCGAGCTACTGGAATTTTCTTTAAACGAGGGTGTCTTAAATCTCCTGTCAGGCTAAAGAGGCTGAAAGGGAAGGTTAAGGATCTTTGAATGGCGAGGAGGGCTGGGAGACGGGGGAGAGTCAGAACCAGCTCGCCGAAGCATGGCATTCCTTTTATTGAGTCCAAATAAAGAGAAGTGACCCCAACTGCCAAGCGCCAAGGGTGTGAGGGCTCCTTTCCGCCAGGATTTCCACTTTGCACTATTTATGAGCCCCTACAAATGGAATCAGACTGTGTGACTTTTTCAGGCAAAAAGGAAGATTGATTAAAATTAGTTACAGATGAAGCAATGCCCTCTGCCTTCGTGGCATCCCTTCGTGAAGAAATAAAGGGCGAGTGTGACGACACCCTTCTCTTCTCCTACTTGGCAAGAGTCAAAAGCTGTCACTCTGCGAATCTGACCTTCTACTTATTTATTAAGATTTATTTATTTATGCATATAAGCTGGGGTACAGGCCAGAGGCGTGGGGCAGTGAGAGAGTTCATCAGAGACAGAGTGGGGAGCAGAACAGGCAGATCGACGGAATCACACTGCTGAGGGGAGCAGCGGGCGAGGCAGGAGAGGTCTGCCGTGCCATGTGGGAATCTCCCCGGCCGGGTGTCAAACTCGTGTCGCTGCCGACAGCTCCACAGGCAGTGCTTAACCGCTGCGCCACCACCGGGGAAGCCACCTTCTACTTATTTATGCAGGAGGGTGGTCGCTGGGGACTCAGAAGGATGTGACCCTAGTGCAGGAGGCAGACACGCCAGACAAGCACCCCGCCCCCCCCATCCCCATTCGGGCCCTGGTTCTGCCAGTCGTCACTGCCTGCCTGAGTCCTATCCCAGTAGGTCACCCTCTGAGCTGTTTATTTCCCAGGGATTTGGCCAGATTGTCACAGGGAGGGAGCCGGACCCTGACATCCTGTTCTTAGCAGTGTGGCAGGGAAGAAGCCCTTCCCCGCAGTGCTCCCGTTCCCTCAGCAGAGAGAATCACAGTAAATACAAGTCTCCTTATGCAGATTCAATGGTCCCGCCGCTCTCTCTGCTTTGGTCTGTTAGTCACCAAATTAAATTCTGCCTTGGAAAGAGCCAGAAGCCTACAGGTAGCTTTGTTCAGCAAATAACGAGGAAACCGAACTGAAAATCAGCAGACTTTGATGCTGGGTCTATGGACACATTCCATGGAAGCTGTGAGGGTGATAGCAGAGTATACAATTCATTCGAGGATTTTTTTTAATGTTGTGTTGAGGAACCCCATCTTAAATTGTGCCCACAGCTGGATCCAGTCCTATTAACTGGATGAATGGATGCCCGTTGAAGAGACTTTGCCATAAAGATATGCAAGTCTTGAGCACTTTTGTTCTGAAGACAAGCACACAGCTAAAAAAAAAAATCTAAAATTATATATATATTTATTTGAAAAGCTTTATGGAGGTATAATTTGCATATATAAAATTCACCTACTAAATGGGTTATCACAGACAACGCATTTTTTCTTGAGCCTATTTTTGTGGCAGTGGAAATAAGCAAGTCCCTGTCCTTGAATCTGCAGGGGAAGCTCAGGAGGTTAAAGCCAGAATGTTCTGGCATCACAGGGAACACCACTGTTCTGCAGTCCACTCACTGGCCTCCGAACACCCCAAGCTGGTTCTCCTTCAAGAAGGCAGGGCTCCTGGCAGGAGAGCGCCCCCTACTGTTGGGTTGTGAGATGAAAAGGTGTGTGTAGGTCACCTGCTCTCCAGAGTTGTCTTTGAATATTCAGAGAGGTCTCAGTCTGGAAATGTTTAAACTGCTGACTCCTGAGTTCTGCCTCCGACATACCTGGCCCAGGAGGCCTTCTTTCAAACAGACTCCCAAGGGGATTCTGATGTAGACAGTCCCTGAAAAATATTCCCAGAGCCTGGATCATCTCAGCGCGACATCAAAATGGTTACGAGCTGCAAGTGTTGACTTCAGTTCTGCTTTGGCCTGCCTGGTAGGGTCCTTCTCATGCATGTCATGAAACGCACCCAAACACTTTATTTTTGGTCAACCCAAAAGACAAGCTAATGCAGACCAGTAAGGAAAAGCAATTTAGAAGTCAAATGCATATGATTTCCTTGTGCAAATCATTTTTTTGGACTAATACTACATATTGTTTAAATGTATGCATCTACCCTGGAAGTGTTAACTGAGCCTAAGTCCCTGCTGGGCAAAGAATGGGAAACTGCAGTCTAGTCTAAGACCCAGACATATTTCCAATGATCAATTGTCTTCAGCTGCTTAGTTAAGGGACAGCTTCTTATTGACAGGGATAATTATCTTTGGGAATAAAAGTGGAACTAGAAATAGAGGAAAGCAACCAATGATCCTGTTCTGCGTGTTTATACATCCCGCCTGGTCCTTGCCTTATTGTTTCAGTATTTTCTGCTCAGGAATAAATTTGCCTTTATTGTTTGCCCTGGTCGCCCCCCTCTCATGGGGCTCCCCTGTGCCAAGAGAGATATGAGAAAAGGCCAGGTGATCTGCTATTGAAGTTGGAAGAAATATCTGCCTTCCAGTGACCTTCCTGGATAATGAGCAGGTATGGTTTGCGAATATCAAGGGCATAAATCAAGCTACCTTTCAGGGAACTGGGGCAATAATGGTGGCGTCCAAGATCATCCATCCTGGAGGCAAAGGGCAGAGGCGCCTTTCCCAATAGATCATCATTAGACGAAGACAAAATGGGAGGGGGGAGGGTTTCGCCACACGGCCCCTCCTCCACCCCACCCCCACCTGGCACGGAGTCCTGCTCTTGTACCCAGTCCGGGGAGAATCACACTTCCACAGGATGTGTCACTGTTGATTGAGTCGCTCCGTAGTCTTGAGAGATGGACGGTTTGTCATTGACTCGAGCTCATTTTAATTTTTCGCTGCGAATTCAGTGCTAGACATGGTGCCAGATCAGCGTGGTCGTGAAGCTTCTGCTGACCTGCAGAGCGGCTGTGCTGCGCCCCAGGTCTCCACCTGCCTCCACTGTCTCTCTGCAGGGCTGTGTCCAAGATGGTGCAGGGCTCGGGGCCACCGAGGGTCAAGGGCCAGGTGGATCCTGGCGGGGGGAGCCCCTTTCACAGCTTCTCTCTGCCCTAGACCTGATGCTGGTCCCCTTTTCTCTTTGCTATTTTTGTAGGCTCATAATACACCGTGAAAAGCGAAGTGGGGGAATCTGTTTAATTCACGGGATGACTGGGGTCATTTTGCTAACAGTCGCTGTTATTTGCTGTGCTCTCTGTGTGGACCTTTTGCTTCATCTGTCTAACTATATCCGCCCTCCTTGGGGGACAGTGTCAGCCCCGACTTATGGTTGGGGGCATAGAGGCCCTCTAGGTTTAAGTGACATTCTTGGGGTAAAGCATATTTTGTTAGGGTTGTCTGACCCAAGTCTGCTCTCTCCCGCATGTCCCTGCGCCACAGAAAGCATGTTCACCAATGGTCCACTGAGGAGCTACGGAAACTCACCCTGAGGAAGCTCAGTCTCTCCTACCCACCAGCGTTTGTGCTAAAATCTTGGTTTCTGTGAGATGCCAGGAGAGTTGTGTCCTCCTCATTATCCACAGTGCCACTCAGGTTTTAATTACCTGTGGTCAAAGCAGTCGGAAAATATGACTTATAATTCCAGGTTTTGAGAGAGCCTGCCTTCTCTTAACTTTAGTACAGTTTATGGTTATAACCATTTGATTTTATTATCAGTTACTGTTGTTATTCTCTTTTGCACCTAATTTAGAAATGAAGCTTCATCTTAGGTTTGTTTCTGACGGGCACAAACAGAATATTTGGGATTCTGTACTCCTCATGGTTTCAGGCATCTATAGGGGAGATAGGGGGGCTGCGGCACTCTGGTGCCTGGCAGGTTTCAGAAATCACACTAGAATCCCCCATGTTTTTTAAAGATTTATTTATTTATGCATGCAGGAGCCGGGGTGTAGGCCAGAGGTGTGGGGTGGTGAGAGGACTCACCAGAGACAGAGAGGGGAGCAGAACAGGCGGATCTACTGAAGTACATTGCTGAGGGGAGCAGCGGGGAGACGGGAGAAGTCTGCTGCGCCCTGTGAGAATCTCCCTGGCCGGGGATCGAACTCTTGCTGCAGTGGCTGCCAGTAGCTTCATAGTGCTGAGACTTAACCCCTTGCTCCACCAGGGAGGCTCAGAATCCCCCCATTTTTTATCCGGGAGGGGGAACTGAGGCCTCAGGGAGGAGGTGGTGTGTTCGCTGTTGAAGCCAAGCTGAACCTCGGGCCTGGGGTCCTTATCAGCCTCTTCCTTCCATTGGCATCAGCCCCCTTTTATTTGGGCAGGTGAAATATCTTGTTTAAAACAGGAAGCTCCGAGGGCCTCCCTGGTGGCACAGCGTGTTAAGTGCAGCGCTGTGGAGCTGTTGGCAGTTGCGGTGCGAGTCCAATGCCTGGCCGGGGAGATTCCCACAAGGCGCGGCAGACCTCTCCTGCCTCGCCCGCTGCTCCCCTCAGCAGTGTATTTCTGATCTGCCTGTTCTGCTCCCCACTCTGTCTCTGGTGAACCCTCTCGCCGCCCCACGCCTCTGGCCTGTACCCCAGCTTGTATGTATAAATAAATAAATCTTTAAAAAAATAAATAAAATAGGAAGCTCCGTCTGGCCTCTTTCTCGCACACCCTGGAGTCGCGTCTGCACCTCTCATCTCCCAGGCCGCTGTGGGCCAGGGCAGCTCAGGCAGGCAGGAGCCCCGGGCTGCACCGCCAGCCTGGACCAGGCCTCTCCTGCCTCCTTCTAGTGTTTCCTTCTGGAGTGTGGTGGCGCTCACAGGCCAGGGCAGCAAGGGCAGTGAAGGCTGGGGCCTGTTGGGGTTTCCTGCTGTTGTTCCTCTAACCCAGAGCTTCAGTAAAGCCCTCCTTTCTGCCTCTGTTCTCTCTTCCCCAAGTGGTATCCTCTAGATGGTAGCCGAAGAGAGCTTCCCAGACGCGCATCCGGCTGTGTCTGCTCCCATCGAAAGCTGGGGATGAATCTTCTTCCACATCCTTCTCCACGTGACTGACTCAGGGCCCTGGAAGACTCGGTCCTCCTTGTTCTCTAAAGGCCATTCATGTGGGAACGCTGTATGTCCTCTGACGCGCGACTGCCTTGCCTCTGAGCCTTTTCATTTGCTGTTCCTAGTGCCTGAATGTCTAAGTCTGGCTTAGTCCTAGTCCTGTTCCTTCTTGAGGTCACGTTATAAGCTCCCCTTTTCTCTAGCAGCAGACCCCAGGGTCCCACTTACCCTGGGCTGACCCCGATGCCAGCACTTGGCATCTTGAATCGTCACTCCCCTCCAGACAGGGAGACCCCTGGGCCGGGGACTGGGCTGATTCGCCGTCACACCCGCACTGCCTAGCCCTGGGCACCAGACAGCTCTTTGTCAGACGAGGACACATGGAAAGGTACACTGAGGACAAACGGTCCTTCCTCCTCAGGGTTCTTTACACCGATCACTGTTCCCCGTGCAGGTGGGAGGTGAGACAGAAACGTGTATGGGGCTGACCTCACAGAGCCTTCCGGCTACCGGCAGAACACCTGCCTCCGCGGCCATGGAGACGCCCACACTGAACTATCGCCGTCCTCTCATTGACTGACTGACTGACTTGTACTGAGGTGACTGCATGATTACACTGTGCAAGTTGCAGGTGTTCCTCACTGGAAACCAACATGTGCACATACAGCATGAGACTCTCTGCTCAACGTCCAAATCCAATTCTGGGAGATTCTATAGAAAACCTTGCAGGAGACTGCATTCCATGGCAACCTAAGCATCTGCAGTCATCGCTCACCCTCTGACGCTGCAGCAGAGAGGTCGCACGGACATTCAGTGTGCAGTCACTCAGCAGTGAGCCCACCGGCTTGCGGGCAGCGTGGAAACTGGGAGTGCTGGGACTGCACCAGCATCTCAGCTGCCACAGCTTCCCGCGTCTATGCAGCCGGCGGGGGGGTGCCCTGTCATCCCCCTTCCAGAAGAGCGTGGGCTCCACACGAAGGCCACGGTTTCCTGCCACTTCACTTAGAATCCACAGTCATCAAAGACACAGAATCATATTTATTGGGCACTTTATAAAAATATTTACAAGGAAAAATAAGGACCCACGCCCCCATTATCTATAGACAATGCCATTTTGTAGACTAAAGCATCCCTATGCATAATGAGAAGTTGGAATACCTTACAAAAGCAAGTCTCTGAAATGTATCAAAGTGGCACCATGCATAGTATGAAGCATTCCAAACCCAAGCAGGGCTTCTTGCTCAAAGTGTCTTAATGTTCTCTCAGGATTCCTTACAGAACCATGTGCTGGTCAAACAACAGTGCGTGTGTGTAATGCCCATTAAGACAAACAGTTTTGTATTTACTTTTGCATTAAACTATTTGTTTTCTCTCTAACAACACACAGCGCTACCTTGTTCTTTGTATCAGCTGTTCTAGGGCTATTGCGTAAGTTACCAGAAGCCCTTTCTGATGCACCTTGAGACCCCCGATGTACCTTGAGACCTCCCACCAGTGCACCTAAAGGCCCCACCTATGCACCTTGAGACCCCCACAGTGTGCCTTAAGACCCCCCCCACAATGCCCCTGAAGACCCCATCTATGCACCTTGAGACCCCACTGATGCACCTGGGATTGTTTTCACCTGCATTGTTTACTGCACTTACTTGTGTTTGCTCTAAAGCATGACGTTGTTGCAAGGCCATTCACTGGCGTTCTCCTTGTGTAGCTCCAAAAGAAATATTAAGCTCTGGGATTGCTGGTAAGGCTTATGAGCATTTTATATTTTGTTAGATTTTGCTAAATCACCCTCCAAGTCACATTGATCAGTGTTGGAGCTGATCCGTTTCCGGCAGCCTCCCCAGCGGTGTTGAATGTTAGTTAATCTGATAGGTGAAAAATTGTATCTCGTGTTTTTATTTGAATATCTTTTTTATAAGTGAGATTACACATCTTTGCTGGTTATTGGTATGAATGTATCTTGAGAAGCTGTCTTAAAATCAGCTAGAAACTGTTTTTTCTTCCTTCTGTCCCTCCCTCCTTTCTTCTCTCCCTCCCCCCTTCCTTCCTTCCTTCTTTCTTTCTTTCTCTTTTAGCAAATCACAACTAAAGACAAGATTACACAGACAATGGTCAGACCCTTTTAGAGAAAAACATATTCAGATCACAAGTCCTGGGCGCTTAGAAAAGCTCGTTTGCCATTAACGAACCAATATTCTATTTACAAATCACCCTCGCATATTTATCTGAGTTGTTCTGTAATGGTCTTTCCTAGCAGCATTTTATTACCTCGGTTCAGTTTGTCTTGTATACGGAATAAATTAACTTTCACCTTATGCTGTTCTGTGAATCGCACTCCCGTCCCAGTGGCCCGTCTTAGTGAGGAGTTAATGTTCCATAGGCGGACATTCTGGAACCTCCACTAATCTCTTTGTGGGCAGCACCGCTGTGATGGAGACCAAAGGGCTAAATGAAGACCTCAGCGCGAGCAGCGGCTCTCCATTTGCTTGGAGCTGCTCCCCTTATCTCTTCCAATTTTCCTGGTTTTCGGCTTATCCATCTCCCCAGCCTCACAGGAAGCAGCATTTGTAGCCTGTGGGTTTGTGGTGTGCTGGGTGCTGAAGCAAAACAGATGTGTTTCTGAAATGTGTCTTCATCCATCCAGGTTTTGGGGACAAGGTCATTCGTCTTATCTGGGACAGGAGGGAGTCCCAGGCACTTTCGCAGGTACTGAGCTTGTTCGCAGGACGTGGCGGGGGGAGAGGCAGGCGGATAGTCTCCTTGTCGCCATCGCCTTGCAGGGCGCCGTGCTCTCGGGACAGGGCCAGAGCACAGGACCACAGCCCTGTGCCTCCTCGCCACCCTCCCCCCACTTCCAGGGGCCGGAGACCTGCAGGATGACTCCCCATGCTTTCTTCGTGTGTGTGTGTGTGTGTGTGTGTGTGTGTAGACAGGTAGAGAGATAATGCACGTCTATCATGTACGTATAGACTATAATGCACATGGATATGTGTAAATACACGTGCATATAAACATGCATATAAAATGTGTGCCTATCATGTACATATATCATGTATACAAGTGCATAAATATATGCGCATGTGATGCACATGTATAATCCATACACATGTATATGTTTATATACATGACTGACATTAAGGGTCACGGCCTTGCTGCACCCCAAAGGCTAGGCTAGATGAGGCTTAGACACACTGGGAACTGTATTTGGGGAGAAAGAGAAAACAAGATGAAACCAGACTGAACGGGACTCCCTGAGGCCCACCCTCTCCCAGGTATGATTGGTGGTTGGATGAAAAGGTGCTGTTTTTCAGAGAGTACATCTTCTGAGCCAAGCTTCAGGGACATGTGATAGGCTCAGGGGCCGAGAATTAGCAGAATTAATGGACCAGAATATCTTCACACTCATCTACCAAAACTTTCAATATTCACATCTGAAATCTCCTAAATACAGAGGGACCAGCCGCTCGCGCCTTCCTGCCCTCCTTCTTCCCTCCCAGTCTTTTTCTCCTCTCTCCTGTCTCTCCGTCCGTCCTCCCGAATCAGGGCCCCACTTGTGGGGCACCCCTGGCTGCTCCTCCCCGAGGACACCCTCCTTTTGAAGTCACGTTGTTCAGTAAACTCGCTGCCCTCCCATTGTTGGTCTGTGCAGAGCGGAGGTGAAATGCATTCCCGGAACGTGGAGCTACGTGTGAGGCGCGGCACTATGCCCATGGTTACGCTGTGGAGTCTCAGTCTGGCCCTGGGCAACCCTGGACCCAGGTCGCTTCCTACTCGGTCTCCAGCTGCGCTTGCTGGACAAAGGTCATGCACCAGAGGCGTTTCCCAAAACATTGCGTAGGGACACACAAGAGTCATCGAGGCAGGGGCAAGGCAGGCTGAGGCTGGCGGCCACGTCTAGTGAGGCCGTGGAGGAGAGGAGAAGGGCACCCTGCCTGCCCTGAGAACACCTGTCCGCCAACACCTGTCCGCAAACTTCTGTCTGCCAACACCTGTCCGCGAACTCCTGTCCGCCAACACCTGACTGCGAACTCCTGTCGGCCAACACCTGTCCGCCAACACCTGTCCACGAACTCCTGTCCACGAACTCCTGTCCACTAACCCCTGTCCGCCAACACCTGTCCGCAAACTCCTGTCCGCCAACACCTGACTGCGAACTCCTGTCGGCCAACACCTGTCCGCCAACACCTGTCCACGAACTCCTGTCCACTAACACCTGTCCGCCAACACCTGTCCGCAAACTCCTGTCCGCCAACACCTGTCCGCGAACTCCTGTCCGCCAACACCTGTCTGAGGAAACTCGGAACAGTCTGCCCTCCACTTTGAAGCAGGTCTCTGTGCGTCCTGCCTGCCTCTCTCCCTCCTTCTCTCTGTCTTTCTCTCTCTCTCTCTGTGGGGGGGGGCAGGGGGCACTTGCTCTCTACAGCGAGGTGGAAACAACCTGGATGCCGCTCTCTGTTCTGCACGTCCCCTTGCTCCGCCAGCACGTTTGAGCAAAGTCTTGTTGAAAACCTCGCACATCACTTTACGCCGCGGCGCCTGCTGCTCAGTTCAGCCCAAGGGAACCCTCCATCACGCAAAGTACATCACAGATCCAGCTCCAGGAAAACCAGGACGTCTGTCACGCTCCGTGCTAACGGAGCCTTCGAACGCTGTGGGCCTAGGAGCGAAGGACTCTAACTGTCCTAGCGTGTCTCCTGTTTGGGCAGATGTAAACACTGAGGCTTTTTAATGATGTCAACAGCACGAACATTTCTGTCGAGAGGAGGCCTGTGCGTGCTCTGGCTCTGGGGAGTACACCCATCATGAGCGCCGCCTTCCGCATTTCCACGCTTTTGTGTCTTGCTGGCTCAGCTGGACTAGAAGATTCTTGAGGGCAGATCCCATGACCCGCGCGAATTTTAAGTCTAAGAGTATCGAGAAATTTAAGTCACGCTCAGAGGATATTGATCAGTTAATGGTGCTGATGTCTGGGCTTTTCCTTCGCTCTGCAGTCACTCGGAGACCGGGGGAGTTGCTCTCCATCGGGAGGCCTTTGGCAGGCCGAGGGCAGGCATCTCATCACTGGTGTGTCCTGGGTCCCAACGACTGCTGCCCCCTGGATCTTGGCAGAGCTCCCTGCAGGTCTTTGACGCACACACCCTCCCCGTGGCACATCCTAAAAGCCCCTCGCCCCGCTGGCCTGCTCCCCAGTGTCATTGTCCATCCTGATGTTCGACTGTGGTTCTGCAGTTTTATTGCCGCTGGTAGCGCTAAGATCCCTGCGCAAAGGGGTTTCTCTCTCCCACTCTTTGCCCCCCCGTGCTGCTCCTCTGCAGCTCTGACCTTGGCACTGGCGCGTCCTGCCAAGCTGGAGAGAAGACCCCTCCCCCAACTGGGACCTCCCCCCACCTTAGAGCCTTCTTTCCTCTTCTAGACTTTTGATTTCATTTTCTTCCCTGCAGCACATTTGGAGCCTGACTGGCCTAAGAGAACAAAGGATGGATGACATGAATTTGAGATTTATCAGAAACCTTTCATTGCAAAATGATGGCATGGGAAATTGCCTCATCTATATATTTGTCTGAGAAAGAGACACCAGATGGAGAAAATATTTATGTATTGATGGACTTTTATGCTGGTGTCTGCTCCATGGGAAAGACAAAAGTGAAAGGGGAAAGGAGGGAGGAAGACAGAGGAGGCAAAAGAGAGTGGGATGGAGGGCCTGAAGCTTCCGACTTTCCCTGAGAAACAGAGGAGCCGGCGCTCTCCGTCCCGGCTCAGAATCAGATGGAACATTCATTACACTCTAGGCCCGAAAGCGCCGACGATTCTATCCAGTGTTTCATTTTAAATCCATTTTATGGCTCCAGCTGAGGAGCAGAGAGCCCGGCGTGCCTGGAGTCCATGAGAGGGCGAGTCTTTCTTTTGGGTCGAGTGGGAGCAAAAAATAAAGGGAAATGGCACAGAAAAGGTCAAAATTCCAAACAAACTGGGTGCTTGTCATCTGCGGGTGCCAGGGCACTGATGCCATTTCTTTAGGACCTTCAGCCTCGTGCAGAGATAAAGCGCTGGCCGTTTGAAACTGACCTCACAATTCGCTGACTCCCGATTTCCCTCCCTGCCTTGCTGCCCTCTGCTCTCTGCACCTCCATGCTTCTTCACCCCTCTGTCTTGCTTTTCCACACATGCCACTGCTGCTCTTGTGCGTCTGTTTCTTCACCCTATTCCCATTGGTGTGGCGTTGTAGGCAGACACCCAGTGCTGTGATTCTAGCTCTCATCTCCTCCCAGACTGTCTGACCCACATGTCCACCCCAGCTTTTCCCTGCAAGTGGCTTCTTTCCATCCAGAACTTCTGGCTTCTCCTTCCTTAGGAAGGGAGAGCCAGCCAGTCCTAAGGGAGAAAGACCCACCAGGGCAACTGGCCAGACTTGAGACACATGGATTTGTTTCCTGAGAGGCATCCCTGAAAAAGGGATAGCCACTAATGTGCTGGTGATGGAAATGACCAGAGGCTGGCATTGCCCCACGCCATTAGCCCGTTGCCATGAGCATAACGCCCTTGCTTCTCTGCTCGTAGAGCAGCTCCAAGCGCCTTTGGAAATATGTGTTGTTTTTTTTTTAAAGATTTATTTATTTATACATACAAGCTGGGGTACAAGCCAGAGGCATGGGGCGGCGAGAGGGTTCACCAGAGACAGAGTAGGGAGCAGAACAGGCAGATCAGAAATACGCTGCTGAGGGGAGCAGCGGGCGAGGCAGGAGAGGTCTGCCGCGCCATGTGGGATTCTCCCCAGCCGGGCGTCGAACTCGCATTGCTGCTGCCGACAGCTCCACAGCGCAGTGCTTAATCGCTGCGCCACCAGGGAGGCCCTGGAAATATGCTTGCTTTGTCTACTAGGGGATGACTGAGGGGGAGTGCATAAAATCAGCCTCTATGTCAGGCTCCACAAGTGGCAGAAATTCATGGAAAAGGCTCACATAAAAGCTCTCTGGTGTATCGTTAAAATCACAGAAAGAACAAGAAGGCTGAATAACCATTTCTCACAGAATTCCCAGACTCCAGGTGAGATTTGTTCTGAAATCTTCGGCCACCTTGACTAGGGTCCAGTGCTTCATACAAGGATGTTCTAGACGAGCCCCTAGGTGCTGGGCTCTGGGGAGTTGGGGGTTAGTAAGATGGATGAAGCTCTACTCTAGGCAGGGGGCCAGGTGAGAAAGATGAACAGAACAGCCACCCTGCAGAGCCTTGTCACGAGTGTCTTGAGAGGAGCTGGACTCCATGGAAGAGATGTAGAAAGGATTTGACCTGGACAAGGGTTTCAGGAAACATCTTCCAGAAGGAATGTTTCTTAGATGAAGATGTGAGATGAGTAGAAGTTCTGAAAGTAAGAGAGGGAGGGCACAGGGTGACCAGTCAACTTGGAGGAGGCAGAGGGAGAGGCTTGTGTGCAGACCTGGAGTGAATGATTTCCCAGTGCCTTGAAGGAGAGTGGTCCAATATGAGCGGAGCTTGGAGAGTAGGCAGAAGAAGGCAAGCGTGGTATTGAGACTGGCGAGATAAGCAGAGACCATCTTATAAGTTTTATCCAGAGGGTAACTGGAAACTTCTTAAGGCCTTAAGCAGGCATACTGACAGTTAGATACCTCCTTCTGGGTGTAGCTTTGTCCAAGGTAAATTGATCAAATGTGAATTTGGTTATGTCTTTTTTCTCCCATCCTCTAGACCGCTTGTAACTAATTATGGCTCAACAGCTTCCCAGTAATCTTGTTTGTTTTTTAAAGGTTTATTTATTTATGCATACAAGAGCTGGGGGTGTAGGCCAGAGGTGCAGGGGGGTGAGAGGATTCACCAGAGACAAAGTGGGGAGCAGAACAGGTGGATCTACTGAAATCCACTGCTGAGGGGAGCAGCAGGGAGACAGGAGAGGTCTGCTGTGCCCAGTGAGAAGCCCTGGCCGGGGATTGAACTCGTGCTGCAGTGGCTCTGGAGAGCTTCACAGTGCTGCAACTTAACCCCTTGAACCACCAGGGAGGGCCCTACATCTTATTTTTTTTTAATTGTTCATTAGGCAAAACATTTGTCATTAACTACTAGCATTATAAGATTTGCCCTCCATTTATAAATTCATATAATCTCTAGATGTTTAAGCAAGTTTATTCATAATCAGGTACTACCTTCTGAGGCTGCATAGAGAAATTTGGTCCTCTTTGTTTATTTCTTGTGGAAGCCTGATGCTCCTTTCTTGCTAAATCTAAACAACTAGAGAATTCTTCCTCTTTCTCTCCTTTGAAACTCACAACATAGCTGCAGGAGGGATGAATGGAAAGTTGATGTTCTCATTCTTACAGATGAGAAAATTAATCAGTTCCTTAGCTACCAACTTTAATGTCCTGTTGTGAACTGGAAGAGCCACTGTTTTTTACTGAGCAACTGCTAGAGTGAAAGGTACTTTCAGTTGCCATTTCTTTTGATTTCCCTCAGTGACACTCTTGGGGCATGTATATTAACTCTTATTTACTAAGGAGAAAACTAAGGCTGGGTGGAGCTGTGGTACCTTAAGAAATGGTAAAGAAAATACTTTGCTTATACGACAAAGGGTCTTGTCTCTCTGCATGGTTTGGGTCATCTTCTCCATTCCTGGAAGTTGAGTTGGTGACTTGGTTGTTTCCTCCAAGCCCTACAGGTAAGATCTTCCTTCCTCTCTCCAGTCTTCCCAATGCAGATTCGTAGTTCATGTTTGCTCTCCACAGCTTTTTGCCCATTTCCATAGTGTAGTGGGAAATAAATGCAGATCTGTACCTCAGAAACCCAGACCCTCTTCCCGATTCTGATCCTGAAAAGAGAGAGATGTGATTCTGGGCGTTTCGTTCTACTTCATGGAGGCGCCGTCTCTGCTGCAGAGATCCGGCTTCCTCCTCCTGCAGTAAGTGGCGCTGTGAAGAGGACTGGCAGCTAGGGCTCCGAAGTGCTGTCTGTGTTTGCATTTTGATCCAGCGCAGTCTCTCTGCGGTTTCCCAATGCTCTGTACTTGACATCAAAAACAGTGCTCCTCTCCAAAGCCCATCCTAGTGGGTCCACCCCCTGCACCTCCTCCGGCCTCATACGGCATCAGGCTGTTTCTCACGCTCCATCCTCACCCGCATTCCTTCTGTTTTTGCAACGCAGCAGCGCCCCTCCTGCTGCAAGGTCTCTGCAGAGTCTCTTTCCCCGGAACCCCTCCTCCACCCCAGGACTTAAACATCCACTCACTCTTCTTATCTCAATCAATGATAACTTCCTCAAGAAAGCCTGTCCAAGTCCTTCAAATGGCTCTGGTCGGCTATGTGCACCCATCGTGCCTTGTAAATTTCCTTTATAACATTGTCAGGGTTGCATTTACTGTGTGATTAACTATTAATGTCTGTCTCCCTCGCTTTACTCTAAGCTGCATGATAGAGACCAAATCTGCCTTTGCACACGAGTATCATCTCAGCAGCTGGTACTCAAGTGGTCAAATTCACCTTCTACTGACCAACTCTACTGTGGAAAATTTAAATGAGTGCTCTGGATTATATTACTGGGAACAATTACTCTCTGAATCCTTCTGATTTCCATGTCAAGGAGTCACCCTATGAGAATTTAAACTAATACTGCCTGAGGCGAGGGTTCCATTGCGTGGGCTGGAGGAGGTTTGAGCTGCATCTTCCTTTAGAACTCTGTGCATTGTCAGGTCAGTTCAGAAAAATACAGTCCCATATTTAATTTAAAATATCATAGGACTGGGCCTCCCTGGTGCCATAAGGGGTTAAGTCTCAGGACTATGAGCCTATCTGCACCCACTGCAGCACGAGTTTGATGCCTGGCCAGGGAGCTTCCCACAGGGCGCAGCAACCTCTCCTGTCTCCCCGCTGCTCCCCTCAGCAGTGGATTTCCGTGAATCCACCTGTTCTGCTCCCCACTCTGCCTCTGATGAATCCTCTCACCGCCCCCCGCCCCGCACCTCTGGGCTGCACCCCAGCTCTTGTATGCATAAATAAATCTTTGAAAAAATATCACAGGACTCATGTTTAGTTCAGAACGCCTAAATACTGTGGAATTAATTGGTGTTTGTTAAGTTCAGCTGGTGAGCAGAAGCCGGCCGTCGCGGGAGAGAGCGCGCAGGGAACTAGCCTACCACGCAGAGGGATGGCCACGGCCAGGTCTCAGCTTCTTCAGATCCAGCGCTGCTGAGCCATGTATGACCTGGGGTCAATATTTTAGCTTTCCTCTTAAGTATGTTTCCTCACTTATAAAGCAGAAGAAGGAATAGCAACTTCCACCTACAATTGATACGGATAAAAACAAACCAATCCTTGAGCATTTCATAGCCTAGCACTGGACAATAAATAAGTGTCCAACAAACATAAGCTCCTGTATACCTAAGGGACTCATACTTAGAATTAAATCACTCAGGAATGAGTATTAATTGACTTGCTTGGGTTTTTCTCTGAAAATCACAACCACGTTTCGCAACATCCCTATTAGAAACCATAATTCTAGATGACATCGAGACATTCATCGAAAATATGGGAATAGAAGCTTGGAAGGCATGGGATCTGTGGTAAGACGCAAGGCTCTTTGGGGGAGGGAAAAATTATGAAAACTCCACCTGCCTCCTGATGATCTTCACGTGATTCTAATTTCCTCTTGCCCATCCTGGGAAACATTGTAATCACTTGTTAAAATCACAAACACTCTCTTGTATTTTTGGGTACTTAGGGTAACCTTATAACCTCTCCTGAAGCAGGGAAGGTGGGCACTCTGACATTTGGAGAAAGGAGGTGTGCAGTTATTTTTAGAGGACTGAAATAGCGGCAGTGCATTTCCATTTATAGGAGCTCTAGGAACCTTCTCCCATGTCTGGGACAAGGTAATGACTTCTAAGAAGTAATGACTTTGCCATCATAAACTTTATCCCGCCGATGATTACCTGCCTCTTTAGTGGTCTTTGTATTACACTGTTTTGTCTTTTTAGTATTACGGGAATGAGGCCCTGGTTGTTCTTTACATTTTATCATTTCTTTCTTCTTGGACTGGAAGAAAATGAGAAGCAGGGCAGACTACCTCTCATGGCTAAATGGTTCCTGGCTAATAAAACTGCAGGAACTGTACATTGGGGTGTCTTCCATAAATCAGCCTTGGGGAGAATTAGGTGCTGAGAGATGGAGGAACGATGTTTAATCATCACTTGTAGGAAATCATTAGCTGCACACCCTCATTCCGCTACTTGCCCATTCGTCATTCCCCAATCACTAGTTTTCCCCCAGACCATTAACATTTCTCAATGACTTTCTAAATGCAGAGAAAAACCACAGAAGGGGTGAAGGATGGGGGGACATTATAGAAACACACAACTGAGAGATGTCTCTGCCGCCTGCCTCCTGCTCCCGTGAATGCAAATGGACCAAGCCAGGAACACGATGATCGATAACTCGGCCAGCCAGCTGCTGCTGGAGAACTCAAGAAGATTTTGCCTCCTGCTTTCCTCTTCGCTCTGTTCAGATAAATAACCTGGCCTCCACCGAGGTAGCTTCCCTTTGGCGCCAAGTCAGAGGGCTCTGCCTGTTCTTTGTTATAACCTCATGATGGACAAGGAAATTGAGGGGATTGAGTGGCTAGTGGAAGAAAGTCAGTTTGGGGAAATCCACTGGCTCTCCCCTTCTCTCCTCCCCCCTCCCAGGCTGCTGTCCTAAAGAAGAGAGCCAGAAGGGCAGATTGTGCGGGGCCCACAAACATAAGAAAGTGGGATGGGGAGTTCAGGAAAGTGAACTGGTTCTCTGGCTGAGCCGAATGGTCAATGAGCACCCCGAAAAGACTTGATACAGTAGGGGTGTACAGACAGTGGTGTAAGCCCTCAGGAAGAAACAGTGTTTGAGCTTTATCTCCTACTCCCGGAAATGACCCTCTGATTCTGATGCATGTATACAGATTTGATCTCAGGGGTTTGTTTCTTAGACAAGCACCCCCGGTCTTTAGCTCCGACCATTGCCCTGGTTAATGCTGATCATTGGCTCATGGGCACTCTCAGCCCCCAGTTACTGTTTTGTAGACAAGACTAGAAGGGCAGACATAAGAACACTTCCATTCTGGGCTGACTGGGTGTCAAACATCAGGGTAAGAAGCCTAACATGAAATAAAAGGTTATTTTGCATAACCACACTCCAAAAGATGGATTATCTTCCTAATCTTATTAGTGAAAACTCATTTCTGATCATGGTTTTCCAAAGTCCATGCATCTTAGGGAAGATCTCAGTTGTGTGGGGTCTGAGCATTTTGCTGGTTTTTTCTTTAGGAAAATCATAAATATAAATTTAGCAAAAGGGCCCGTGCAAGAGAAAGCGTCGCAGAAGCAGCTTCACCAGCTCCAGGCTGGAGCTGCCTCCACATGGCCAGAAATGGGTGCCGTCTGGCCCACGTGAAGTCTCAACCACAATGACTTTCTGAGTGTAGAAAGAGGAGCACCATGGTACTCTGAGCCCAAAAGAAGAGAGTAAAGAGCGACTGAATGTCCCAGTGATCCTGGCAAGGAGATTTCAGAAAGTTTGGGAAGAGGGGTGCATTCATCAGGGAGCTGTCTCCCCTGCTGGGGTCACTGTCTTATCTGCAGGCCGGTGGGCTCTGGACCACCCCAGCAGAGAGCCCAGCCATTGAGAAGGGACAGAAATGGGAGCGGCCGAGACGCTGGGAGGGGTCCAGCCTCTCGGATACTATTACTATCAAAGCGTGTGAATTTAGGGAAGCTGAATTTGGTTCCTTCGACTGTGAAATGAGAATTTTATTGCCTTTTGAAATTCTGTGATTCTGACTGAGTGTGTTGAATTCCACACGTCTCTGTGTCCTTCCTGATGAACACCTCGGGAGGGGATGGGCGCGTTTCAAAGAGAACGCAACCAAGTGGCTGGCAGCGGGGAGAGAGCAGAGGAGAGGAGAGGGCGTTTGGGGAGGTGGGTAGAGGGAGAAGCGGGGCGGAAAACACACCATGGTCTGAAAAGGGGGTTCTACCAGCTCATCCCATAAAACCCTTGGTGGCATAATAGTGTAGGTGGAAAGCGACGGTACGTCACCAAGGGAGGGAGCCATCTGGGACCCCTCTTGTTTGAATCTGCTCTCGCGGGGGTGCGTTTGCGCGCCGCCGCACTCGTCATGCTCGCCCGCATCCCCCGGAGGCGAGGACCCCAGCATCCTGTGGCCCCACGGAGAGGCGCCGCCTGCGAGCTCGGTGACGTCATGGACACTGGGAAGGGGTGCGGTCCCACCATCACCCACATGTCTCCCCAGAAGAAAAATGCTCTGGATCGTCTGTAGCTTCTCAGGGCGCATCACGGAAGGACTGTTTAACTCGCGGAGTGCCGGAGAGTTCCTTATCCTCAGTAGCGGGACATGGTGCTGATGGTGATTATATGTGTCCACAAATTAGAAAAATTTAAGGTGTATTATCAATAAATGCATCCTCTTTTTACTGGAAGAGGCGTATTTATTCAGAGGAGACGTGGACACGGATGAGGTGGGGTTCCGGGACAAGTCTGGAGTTCTGCAGGGCTTCGGAGAAAGAGGGAGGTCCCTGGTTCTCTGTCCTTACTCACCTCTAAGCCAGTGGCCTTGTTGTCCTGTGGAAGTGAAGGTCTTTCAGGGCAGGTTATTGTTACTTTCAGGAGGTGGATCAAAAAAGACACGAAGGGAGGGACAGTGTTCCCTGCAGGCAGGAGAGGCGAGGACAGGACGCTTGGGGTTCAGACGTGAGCTCTGCAAATGTGGGTCTGACGGGGGCGATGCCAGGAGGAAGGGCAGGGCGTGCGGGCTGATCCCTCCCGGGTAAGGCAGTGGGCGCAAGGGGCCCGTTGGTGGGCAGCTGTGGCCAGGAGGTCCACGGAGCCTTACTGCACGTTTGCTTCCAGAAACAAGTGGGCCTTCGAGGGGAGATGGAGGCAGAAAGAAGCAAGAGTCTAGGCATGAACAGGTACGGATGAGAAAATACAAGTTGGTGTGGCGCCAACTCTGTAGGAAAAGTAAAAATGCAAAGAGATGCACAAGAGAGAAAACTGCTGTTGTCAGAAAAGGCAAGGCAGGAAAGGATGGGAGCATCAGAGGGGGCATTTAACCGG
>PVIJ01017427.1:0-29429 GCA_004024925.1 Scalopus aquaticus | reverse complement strand
GGGGGGAGGGGAGGATAAGGGCACAAAATGGAAGAGAGGAGAATACAGGGGACCATGGAGATGGATCACGGGTGAATTGGTGGTGGGCTGCCCAAGGGGAATACAAAATGTAAAAGACATAAATAACAATAAAAAAAAGAATATTATAAATAAAAAAACAAAAACAAAAACAAAAACAAAGACTAGCTTGTATTGTATGAAATTCAGAACAAGCTTACTTAAACTAACCAGGATAAAGGACAGGAAAATCAATAAATTCTGAACAAATGATCAGTTTGTTGGAGGATTAGAACACCTAGGTGAACTTTGTAAGCAGTCTCCTCAGTGAAACTCAGAAGAGCCAGCTCTAAGAACTCCACGTCAGGAGGCAGAAGATGTACAACAGAGGCTACATAAACAGAACCATGCTAGCGAGGCTCTATTTTGAGAACTACTGAAGAAAGTGTTTTGAAGTATTTGTTTTAGAAATAAAGAAAAAAATACAAAAAAATTAAAGAAATCAACAAAAAAAGTACTTGGTTTGTGCCTATAACAAGCAGAAAATAAAAGAAGGGTAAACAAATGCCACAATATTAAGAATGGCTAATTTAGAGTGCTGAGAATATGGGTGACTTCTACTTTTGTCCTTTGTTCTGCGCTACATACTCTCAATATCTTATATTGTGACCCAGGACACACCTGTATTCCTGTAACAATGCTTATCCTGCTATATATAATGCAAATCAGAATTTTCCCATCTATTCTAATCTATGTAAATGCTTCTCATAGTCTGTTAAATTGATTTCAATATCCACAGATTACATTTACAAAGTATGTTCAATAAACACACTTCAATTGGATACAAAGTTACTTTTAAACAGCGTTTACATAAGAAAGTGATATCCTAGCACAACATCCATTCAGACATTTTGAGAACATTCATATAGCTTTAAAAATGGAGCTTATTTTTTCTATGTATCACTTTATAGGGATGTAAAAAGGCAACTGCTTGTTTTTAGCTTTGTTCCCTTTCCTTTTATCATTCTTTAATACTTATATAACCATGATTTAGCAAAGCAAGCATCTTTTATATTGCTAGCAGATCTCAGGAAATAGAGCACAGAAAATTGGAAACATTTTCACTGACCACCATTTTGTAGTCATTTGATTATCCATGCTAAATAGTCATATACTCATTTGCTTGGTTATCTGTGGAGTTTCATAGAGTCCCTAACTGATCTCCCTTCATTAATTTACTTAATAACAATATTTCTTCTTGACACCAACTTATACTTGAAAAGTGCATGTAACTGGCTGGGTGTGTACGTAAAGGAGAAAAAAGAGAGAGAGACAAGGAAGAAGGGGCGGAGTGAGAGAGGGAAGCAGGGGAGAAAGGAGAAAACCTGTGGGTATACATTTGAGTAAAACTGTCGGTGAGATATACTTGTCTCTGTGTGTCTTGTCTTTGCCAATAGAGGTGGGCACAAGAAGGTAGATCTTTTCTTTTTAGCCTCAACTTACAAATAATCTCACATTTGAGCATAATCGAGTTATGGAAAGCAAACTCGTGGGATGTAGACAAATACTGAAGGAATTGGTTTCATGATACATGATGAAACCAAGAGGTATAAGCAACATTTCTTGTGTAGCCAACAAAATCCAGCCCAGAAAAGCAAAGGGAGGCCTCATTCCCTTTCTAAGAGGAACACAGGCTTTTACTCCGGCCTTACTATGTGGTTACTCACACATTATCCCTGCTTACCATCCAATGACCAATTGCTTCAGAGAAGCAATTGTTTACAAGGACTCTCATGAGCTGAACTCTGCTCCCCTTACCCGTAACTTTTGCTAACTATAAACCACCCCCTTCAACTCTCTCCAACTCATTCTCAATTTCTTTCTAAACTGAACGGATAACAAGCTTTTCTGCTATTGTGTCTGTGCAGAGTATTCTTCCACTCAGTCTTCTTCTGCTATTCCCTCTCCATCCAGCCTCAGGCTAGGTATTTTTTCCTTTGTGAAGACAGGTTAAGAGACTTACCCAGTGCAGCTCTCGTACTTTACACATACACAGTATTTTAGAGAGTTTATATAAAATTTTCTTATTAAATCATCTGTCCCTCTAGTCCAAGGCAAGAATACAATTTTTCTTATTTCATTGTTTCAGCTGCAGATCAGACACAGTGTTGGCGAACAGAAGGTTCTCAGTCAATGTCTACTGGCAGGTCTCCACTTACGTCGTGAGGACTTCCATACTCTGGAACTAATATATAGCTATTTTCATTTCCCTCTTCTGGCAAGGACCTTCCTGAGGCACTATTTTAGTATTACTATATCCTTAGAAATTTAGGTCTTCTTTCTCTCACCTCTTCATAGCCAATTTCTAACTAAGAGCGATGACTAAGAAAAATATTGGGTTGCTGACATTACTGACAGCTTTTTTCTATGTTTTTCAAAGAAAAAATACATCATGACGTTTCTGATAACCCAATAGTAGCAACCACTATGAAATATAAGCTCAACTGTTTTTGGATTCTGAAAATATAAAAATCTTAAGATTTATTCACTCAAAATTCTGTAAGTTAAAAAAATTCAATAGTAATGAGTTTCCTAGATCATCACTATAAAATTATCTGCTATACAAGATATTTGACATTAGGCATATTTTTTTTAATTTTTTTTTTTTTTTTAGTTTATGCATACAAGCTGGGGTGTAGGCCAGAGGTGTGGGGTTGGTGAAAGGATTCACCAGAGACAGAGTGTGCAGCAGAACAGGCAGATCGACTGAAGCACACTGCAAAGGGGAACAGCAGGCGAGGCAGGAGAGGTCTGCTGCGCCATGTCCCTGGCTGGGTATCGAACTCGTGCTGCAGTGGTTCTGGATAGCTTCATAGTGCCGCGCGTAACCTGTTGTGCCACCAGGGAGGCCGTAGGCATATCTTACACTCGTCCAAAAGATGCCCATTTACTGAATTTTATTTTTCATTATGAAGTCCAGAAAACACAACCTCCTCCTTCCCAGGGAATCATCAATCATCTGCTTAAAGAATCCAAATGTACTAATCACCAAGGCAAATAGGAAATCACTAGGTTTCAAAGGGGACAGTAGTTAGCTATCCACCTAGAAAGAAAGAAACTGTGGTCAGAATTCCACAGATATAAAGAGAAAGAAATGTATTTTTGTCATCTGGATCCCTCTAACTCTGCCTCTGCATACCTGTTTAGAGGGTAAGTTCTCCAGGTTTAGAACTGTGTCCTCACCTCTAGGCTGGAGAGGTCCCAGTGCCAGACACATGGCTGGGACACTTAGCTTAGGTTAGGCTGAGCAATTGCAACCACCAGACAGATAAAAGGAGAGGTACTCAAGGAGAGTTTTTAACAGCTTCCCTCAGTCTTCAAGGGCAGTTATTCTACTTCTATTAACCTATCCTTCAGAAACTTTTACACAAGTGTTTGAAGATGTATGCAGCAAGGTTCTGTTTAGTCCTGTATATAAAAATTACTAAAAAAATTTTTAAATGTCTATTAATAGAGAAATTGTTAAATATGCTGAATTTATATCTTTATGTATAATTACATAATTACTAAAATAAAGCTAGGTATATTGACATGGAAAGATGTCCATGATATACTATTGAATTAAAAGGAGAGGTGAAGAAAAGTCATATGATTCCATTTCTAGTTAAAGAAATGCAAAGTAATGAAGGGAAGAAATGGCGGGGAAGAGAAAGAAGAAAATTTGAGGTTTTCAGGTATAAGTACACATTGCTATATAGAAAGAGTTCGGAAGACTATACAATAATTAATGTGTTTACTTGTAGTATGATATTTTCAATTTTTTCCTTGATATACTTTTGCACCACTCAAATTTTCTTTTAATAATGAACATGTATTGCCTTTTGACACCAAAAAAGCATAATGATTAAAATTAACTCTTTAGTTTAAACATCAATTTTTAAGAAGAACAGAACTGATTTTCAACTTAGGTTAAAAACATTAATTCCACAATTGTTGAAACATATTTCATCTCCACATAAAAATTCACTCACAAGAACATGAATATTTTTGACATTTCAAAACAAAAATGTAAAGTACATACAAAGTTATGTGTTGTAAGTGGAACATTCTCCAACACTTCTACATGTAACTCTTCTCCAGTAAGCCAGGAAATATCAGTGTCCCAGCCAATTGGTTTCTTCTCTCTGGAAAGTGTAGATACAAGCCTTTCTTGGTTACACCGAAAAATCTTGATATACCTCATGCTGAAGATAATGAAAATTGGTTATTGAGGGGCTAGTAATATCGAGGGAGGTTTGGCTCCCTGTTCTTCTGTCGTTAGAAATTTAAATGGCAATAAATTAATTTTTAAGTTTACCCCAAATAAATGTATCACTCTTGGACAAACAGCAGGGTAAAGAGATGTACTCTTTTCTTCAAGTCAGCTCCAGAAAAGACCTACAACAGCAGAAAATGGATTGTTCCTGGGGTCCGGAAAAAAAAAAAAATTCACAGGTGGAGATTTATCTATCCATTCAAAGAAAAAGAGTACTCAAGGGACAACATGTCCCAAAAAGGATTTAAAAAAAAAATAGGGATAAAGATTTAGGGGTCTTGGCATGATTTTAGATACTTCCCGAGAGAAAAATAATTCAATATAAAACATCAATTTTGATACGCCTTTTGTGAAACTATGAGTTTGTATTAAAAATATGCGGTTGAGGTATAGTCCATTATTCAAATAAGTCACATTCTAAATGGCTGAAAAATTTAAGTCATTTGATAAGACTAAAACACGATCCCTATACAATATTATCTACTGCTAACTCCTCAAATGTATAGAAAATTTCTTTAGGTTAACTTGATATTATTTAATATCTTTTCTAAAGTTGATTTTCAATCTTCTCAGTTTGGTTAAAGATCTTACAGAAAACCCTGAAGTTTAATGTCTGAGTTTTTTTGTCTTTTTCTTTTTTTACACAAAATTTCACATCACATACAAACCATACCCATCCTGAATTCTGTAAACAGCACAGCACTCTGGGATAAGACCTCTCATCATCAGTGCTTTCTTTAGACTGTCCCGGACTGTAACGCCACACCTTGCAGGTACCTACATCATAAACATGATGTAAATATGAAATATATGACATGAAGGAAATCACGTATTTTCACATCATTAAAAAAACTCAATTAGTGTCTTTAAAATGTTATATGTATCACTATGTCAGATACAAAATCATTTTTAGAGGTAACAATACTAAAGGGAAATTATGATTCAAGTACCTATTATTCACCAACTGAAACAGTGACTCTTTAGTCTTTTATTAAAATTATTAAATAAGCATAAAAAAGAGAATAGAAAATATAACATATCCCTATTTACCCACCAACGAGATAGAATAGATGTCAACATTTAAAGTAAAATCAATTTTGATCCAACATTGTTCAAAGCTGAAAATTATATTTCTTCACACTGATCGTCCTTAAGAGGTGCCTTACTGATCCTAAACATAGCAGGAAAAAAATATTTAATGTGTATAATTGGTATTTGTTGTTTAGTTTCCACAGGGAATCTGCCCTTCCCTAAAAAATCCACAATACTAGAGAGGTTATCAATCAAGGGTTTTACTTTTCTGGCTAAATATGCTATACACTGAGTAATCATATTCCCATATCCTTGGCATTAGCAATGGGTACAGGGGTAGATATATGACCCAAGCCACACAAGAGTTATTTCCTAAACTGACAGGTGAACACTGGTTGAGAAGTTCCACTTCAACTGTAGTGACAGTTGTCAAGAGGATAGAAATCTGGAGTCCCTAGTAGCCATCTTGTCTACTACATTGAGAATCTGGTTATAGAATGAAGCAGCCAACCAAAGCTAACAATTGAAGAGGGTGATCTCTCAACTGTGGGATCCCCAACCCCTTGTTCTTGAGGATACTGTCTTGGTGCCGAGAATTCCTGCTTGTCAGCTGGGTGCAGGGTCATGGCAGGTGGCCTCTCACCAAGGGCAAAAGTCCTGGTATAAGGAACATAATGGGAAACCAGTCTCTGCTGAAAATAGCAGGCAGATATTAGAATAGAGATCATATACTTTGACCAGCAGCACATTACTTCTGGTGTAGCCCCTTTAGACCTCTCATTGCTTCACATGGACTTTGGGTAACCTCTCTCACCCCAAAGCTGCCAGCCAGAGTGAGGCACACTCAACTAAGGGCGCAAGGCGCCAAAAGACAAAGACACAGCAGGACTGGTCTTGTGAAGAAGCTACAATAATAAAAAGTGGCTTCCAGGCAAATCAGTAACTTCAAAGAAAGAATTCAAGGTTTATGGCATTGCTAAAACTCCCAAATCCCAAAAGATAAGGCTCTAAATAGAGTGGGTATTTTTTCCCCCTCAATGCATCAGAGAGATACGTTTATGGGATGTTTGCCCAGATTTTCTCTGTAAAAATTCTTGAAAACGTTTTCCTTTCAGACTGCATAAAATCTTTCTTGAGAAGCTCAGAATTTGGGCAACTCTCCCAGGGTTATCTGGAGGCAGCTCTAGGCTTCGGTTCTGTCATAATTCTTTAATAAACTCATTTACTTGTTTGCCTCAATTTATTGAAGACAACAAGGCTAACCTAGGGAGTAGAAATGAGATTGGGAGTGGGGACGATAGGAGCACTGAAAAGAGAGATAAAAAGAATCTTTCTGTACATATGAAGTTATCCCACCTATCCAGGTCTTTTCCACAATGATGTCATAATGCAATGTGCATTTCAATAATTTATATCTGAAAAAGAACTAATAAACATTGTAGATTCAAATGAGAAGGGGAGTTCAGGATGGGTTGTTTTTACTGGGGAGGGTGTAGACAGATGGGATGTGTTAGTTAATAACAATATAATTAAACATTTCATTCTTTCAAATCACTAATTTGTCAACAAAAAGTTTACTAAAAAAACTGGGAATCTACGTTAGAGGGGAGGAAATGGAGTAAAAGTAAATAAAAGACAGCTGAATTTAAACAGTAGTATATTTAAGGTGGAAAAATCCAGAAAGTCAAATTAAGATCTACTATTAAAGATAATAGGAGACAGATTTTAGCTCAATTTAACCATTAAGAATATTATCTAGCAGGGACAGGCTTATCTGGAAGTATCTGAGATTGGACTGGTGCAGTTAATCTTCCTTATTTGTGGATTATATATTTGCAAATTTGTCTACCTGCTAAAATTTTTACCCACAACGGTAACACTGGCAGGGCTTTTTGCACACATGCACAGTGAAAAGTTTGCCCAATGTTCAGCATTCCCAGCCTAGGCTGAACAGGTGACACTTCTTTTCTAGTTCACATAGGTAAACAAGTGTCAGTCATAAAACTTTAAAGCTAATGGGTTCCAGTCTACTGTAAAGAACAAACCTACCTAGGGGACAATCTACAGAGGCCAGCTTTGGCTCATTTATATACCAGTAACCCTGTATTTCTTCTAGAACAATGATTCAGTATTCACTAATTCAGTTTCCAGTGAGTTTATAGTGAGAACTGGCTGTACTTTAGAGAACTAATGAACTGAAGAGAAAGCTCACTTTCCCTTCTGCTACTTTTAATTTGCTTATTCTTATGCAAAAACTTCCTAACTGGCAACATAATCTTTAGTTTTAGAACCCATCCCTTCCCAGGTCACCACAGAAATCTTTCTAAAAGAGGTATTCTTAACTTGCGCGCGCGTGCGTGTGTGTGTGTGTGTGTGTCCTCACGCGCGTGCCCAAGACTCCTGAGAAACTGATGAAAGTCTCAGATGCTATCTCCAAAACAAAATTTCAGGGGGTTCTATGGAACCAGATTTGGAAGTCCATTCTAAAATATAATCTTTTCTATCACTAGTTTGCTTAAAGTTTTCCCAATATTTAGAGAGCAAAATTCAAATTCCATAGTACAGCATATAACACCATCAATGAACTGGAGCCATCTACCCCTCAATTCCTCTCATTTTCCCTCGTGTGCTCCTGAGATACAATCTTCAACTGTAGCGATGCTCCCTTGTTTCTCCACACAGGTGGATGCCAAGGTGTATGCATGTTTCATTAGCAGGCAAAAGTCTGATTTTCCATTCTATCCCCAATGAAGAGTATCAACCCATTCTTCACTTTACTTTTGCAGGCTTAACTTTTGCACCATTTGCTCTTTCACGGTAGTGACTACTCAATAGACTGACAGACCACTGAACAGATTAGAAAGACCAAAAACAGCCTGCAACATATATAGGACATTGGAAAATGAAGGAAGCATCTGAAAGATAAAGACAGACTTTTTTATCATTGATGCTGGCACAACGAGAACCAAACTAGGAAAAAGGGTTCATCCATATTTCCACACTCCAAATGGATCAAGATTTAAATGTTAAGAGGAGGATAGGACAAAGCATAAAAGAAATGGAAGAAAACACAGCAAATTCCTTTATGATCTTCAAGTGAAGAAGGCATGTATACCGCTAATGAAAAGTTTGGAAACACAAAAGGAAATATAAAATCAAGCACATAAAACTAACAACCTTTTATATGGCAAATAAACACATACACTATAAGCAAAGTCAAAAGACAAATGAAAACTGAGAAAAAATATTTGCAACTAATAGGTATGTAATCTTCCTAACATGTAAAGAGCTTCTGAAAAACTGAGAACAAGCCCAGCAACCCAACAGAGAAATGAGCAAAGGACATAAAAGACAATTCACAGAAACAGAAATACAAATGGCCTTCATAAAAGGTGCTCATTCTCTTACGAACTTGAGAAAAGCAAACTCTCATCTGCCAAAATAATTTTCAATGATTTCATTGGAAAAAATCTTAAAGTCTGACAAAAACATGGATAAACAGGCAAAAAAAGAATCTCTTTTTCGCCTCCTTTTCTCCTCCTGTCCTACTTCTTTCCCTTTCTCCCCAAAATAAAGGTCCCGAAAAGTGCAGAGGAAACTGAGTGCACATGAGCAAGGGTGTAAGCAAGATTTCCTGATGTAAATAACATTTGAAAGAATCACCTATACAAAAAGGAAAAAAAAAAAAGAGGGTCATCTCATTTTAAGGTTGAAAAAACTAAAGAAATTTTCAAAAGAACCAGGTTTTGCCGCCTCTCCAATTCCAAAATCAAACATCCTTGATTAGGTTGTCAAAGTAGCAAAAATATTTCTTAAAAAAAAAATTTAGAAAACAAGCATCCTACTTTAATGAAGAGCTAGAATCAATGCAATCATCTGAGTATCTGTCAAAGGAAAATTTACATAGAAACAAAAAGTATCAGTCTAAACTATGGCATATCAGTTGTTAAAGTCAATATAATTTTTCATCAACAAGTTCATCAGCCTGCTCTATTTTGTATATGTTTAAAATTTTCCATAATAAAAGTTTTCTTAAAATTCTAAGAACTTGCTTTAAAATTCAGGAGGCCACAAAAATTGTTGGTTACTTGTATAAAATTATTTCAGCTAGTAGATTTGGTAATTTAAATTCCTTACAAAGTAGACTTATTGATATGTTTTAAGTAAATGTCATGATACACTGAGATCTCCTTATCTAAATGGGCACTGTAGGTACATGCCATTACGTAGAATTTAAAATTTAAACTTGTAGTTTACTGATTTTATGATAATTTATATTGACACCAAGTTCTTTTTCAGGGCTGGAACACCAGTCCTAATACTGTTTTCAAATAAAAACTTCATATAAAAACAACAACAACAATAAAAACCCAAGCTGACCATACAAATTCCATAAGGTAAAAGTAATTTTAGAATTTAGTATACATCTTGTCAAGTTCTATTTAATGGACAAAGAACCAGTGAACACAGGGTTTAAAAAGGTGTAAATCTTTTATTGATACATTGCTGATCAAAAAAATCAAATCAAAATCAAAACTAAATTACCTTATTAGTACTCCAACAACAGGTTTTAAAAGGCCTTTTACTGTTGGCAAAGGTTGAGACGATAACTTCAAGAATGAGAAGAATTGAGAAGATAATCAAGAATGTCCTAGACTCCAAAGCTATTGTTAATATTAAAGAGTAATTTAAATGCTAACATGAGCTAATACTGCTTGCTCCCTATAGTAACTCTACGTCACAAAGTTGCTATGAGGATCAAAAGGGAGCATGTGAGAGCCATTTTTTTTTTTAAAGATTTATTTATTTATACATACAGCCCGGCTACAGGCCAGAGGTGTGGAGTGGTGAGAGGCTTCACCAGAGACAGAGTGGGGAGCAGAACAGGCAGATGAGAAACACACTGCTGAGGGGAGCAGCGGGGGAGGCAGGAGAGGTCTGCCGCACCATGTGGGATTCTCCCTGGCAGGGTGTCGAACTCGCATTGCTGCTGCGACAGCTCCACAGCACAGCGCTTACCGCTGCGCCACCAGGGAGGCCCCCCCCCCTTTTTTTTTTTTAAACAGACTGTAAACCACCATGTAGCAGCTATTAGTCTTGCTGGCTACAAGGAAATGGAATGTATCACTCCCGTACTTATGATGGGTTCTTGCTTTGCTTTTGCTAAAAACAGAGGATTGCCCTGGGTCTTAGCATTTACTCTAACCTAATGATTCCATCAAGACTATTTATTATGGTAGCAAGAGTTTCTTACATGTTTTTATGTGTTCTTTACATGTTTTCTCATACAGGTTAAAATAAGAACATAGCTTCTTCTTACCTCTTCCTTGCACAAACATTTCTTGCTTTAATCATATCTCAACCAAGACATGAATTTGAAGTAGCCAATATTGCTCTTTCTATTCCCACTGTCCTTCATTTCATTTATCTTAAGATTAATGCCAATTTACGGTATTTGCTATGGTAAACCCAAGAATCATTCTTACAAAAATACCTATAGAATACCTAGTAAATGTTAGACATGGAGGAAATTAAAAAAAAAAAAAAAAAAAAAGCTGCTCTTAGAGCTTCCAGGCCACAGATGCTAAAATTAGTCATTTTAGGTGTTTTTAGATGTGTTCTTTAATAATGACAAAAACTGAACATAACTGAGATGTTGATTAAACAGGGAAATACACTGTTATGTTCAGAAGCTGGAAAACTTGGTACTAGTTAAACTGAATGAACTAGACTTGTGTGTCAATATACACATAAGAATACCTTAAAACTATATTTTGAATAAAAAGGACAAGATGCATTACATATTATATATATACTACTTAATTCTTTAAAATGCTGGCTTATAAAAACATATACTGCCATAAAATATAAAAATATGCATTAACTATACATTTATCATAGTGGTTGCTTCTTGGGAGACTGGGTAGGATGGTGGGTTTTTAGAATTAGAATGTGACTGGTTAGAGGAAACTAAATGTGTGTTTGTATGTGTAATCTGAAGCAAATAGAAAAAAATTAATAATTGTTCATTGGAGGTACTAAACACAGATGTTTAACATGTTGCTCTTGACACTTTTCTATATCAATATTTTTAATAAAAGGTTTTAAAATCCTATCAACATTCTTTTTTAAATGCTAAACCAATGTCACCAATTTGTGTTGCAAAAATACATACAACTTAAATATATGGGCTTTGTTTAGTAAAGGTTAGGTCATTAAAAAAGCCACTTTGAAGGGCTAGATACTATAACATTTCTCAGCAGTGTGACCATTTCATTTAGTCTATCTTACCTTTACTTTCTAATCTCAGGTTCACCCATTTTCTAGTTCTTCAGTATCTTCCTAAATATATTTAGTCCATTTTGATCCTTAGGGCATTAAATTTTATTTCTATTGTCTCTTGTTCTCATTCTACAACTCAGGCTCAAGTGAGCTTGTACCTTTTCCTATCTCCTGATGAAATGATCCTGGCTACTTTCTCTTTTTTTGTCCACTTTCTAATACTATCACATTGGTCACTGATTCATACGATTTTCTTATCTCAGACCACTGGTACTTGTCTATGCATAGCATGTAAAACTATTTATAAAAGCAAACTATTCACCAAAAAAGATCAACAAAAATCACCAAGCACATGAAAAGATGCTTGCCATCATGAGCAAAAATCAAAACCAGAAAGATACCACTTCAGCCCACTAGGATGGCTATCATCAAAAAGACAAATAAGCAAGAGTTGGCAAGGATGTGGAGAAACTCTAACTCTCATACAGTACTGGTGAGAAAGTAAAATGATATGGCTGTTTTGGAAACACTCTGGCAGTTCTTCAAAGGATTTGAGAACACATATCGGGCAAAAACTCATACATGAGTATTCATAGCAGCATTATTCATAAGGACCAAAAAAGTGGAAACACTAATGATAAATAAATAAAATGCAGAATATATACACAATGGGGTACTATTCAACCACAAGAGGTGTGAAGGATGGACACATGCTACAAGATGGATTAGCCTTGGAAACTTTATGCTAAGGAAAAGCCAGTAATAATAAGAGATCATATATTATATGAATCCATTTATTGTAATGGAATGTCCAGAATAAACTATCTACACAGACAGCAGGGCTTGGGAGGTTGGGGAGAAATGACTACTAATAGGAACAGGGTTTCTTTTCTTGAATAATGAAAATGTTTTACTATTGATTGTGGTAATAGTTGTATTACTGAGTAGACTGAAAATTATTAGACTGTATTCTTTAAACGGGTGACTAACATGGTCAACTGTATCAGTAAGTCTGTAAAGAAAAAAGCAATTCTGCCTTTTAAAATAGGCCCAGGACAAGAAGGCAGGTTTAAGACAAGCAACCTTCTAGGGTAACTGGGTGAATCCAATACCTTCTAGGTTAACTTTTTATTGTCATAGAATACACCATACTGAAAAAATACACAGAGCAGGGTATCTTAGACTTAATATACTTTAAATTTTGTGCACGTTATATATATTATATATATTTAATTTTGTTGATATTCAATTAGCCAGAGTCTCATGGAAAAGGACGTCTCATACACTACTGAGAATGTGTACTAGTGAGAACTTCTCCTTTAAAGGTATTACAAGTTTTAAGTGTATATACCCTATGACTCAGTAATAATTTTTAAATCTAACTTAAAAAATATTCCCACTATTTCAGGACATATGTATTTAAATACATATTGTAGCATTACCTAATGACCCAACAAGAAATAGCTAAATGAAGCATTCAGAAGTGTCTTTAATTTTCTAAAAATGTATTTTTCCATTATTACTAATTTCTACTTTAACTATGTTCAACTAAGTCTTATTTGTGGTGATACTCTCTGTTGCCTAAAATGCAATAAAAATTTTTAAGTGTCACATTCTACTAAAAATTAGTAAAAATGTATTTTTGTATTGATAAGTATAATGGTTATACGTCTAGTATATAAAATCTACAACTATGCTGTTCTATAACCACCAGTTTCGCCTCCTTATTCTATCGACTACTGGAGAAGATGTGTCAAAATCTCCTACTAGCAGAGTGAGTTTTCCCATCTATTTATAATTCTATTGTTTTATATAGGCTGATGTTATATACATAGTGCTTAGAATTCTCATGTCTTTCCAGAAAATTGTTTCTTTAAAGATAAATATTAAGTATGAGGATAGTTATCTTTAAAGAAACAATTTCCTGGAAAGACATAGCTTCATACTTAATATTTTTTTTGTCATTAAAGTTCATTTCACATGGTATTTAGATAGAACTACCATTTCTTTTGAGGTAATCTTCCTTTTTCATTCCTTTTTAAAATTGAGTTAATGTTAGTTTACAATACTGTATTTCAGGTGTACAGTTTCTCATAAGAAACTGATTTACTAAGGTATAATTGACATTTATAGTTGCAATGATTTAAGTATACAATTTGATATATTTTGACACTATATATACTCACAAAATCATCACCACATTCAAGAGAATGAAATGTTTACGTTCTGAATGTTTCCTTGTGCTCCTGTGTAATTAATTTCTCCCTCCTGCCCAGATCCAAGCTCAGGCAAATACCGATCTGCTTCCTGTCACTATAGAAGAGCTTGCACTTTCTAGAATTTTATATAAATAGAATCATAAAGCATAAATTCATTTTTGTCTTTCACTCATGCTGGGTGTATTAATACTAGAAACCATTCACCTATGGATGGTTATCTGGATTATGCCTAGTTTGGGGCTATTACAAATAAACCAACCACGAACAGTTTTGTCCAAAGTTATGTGTGGATATATGTTTTCTTTTCTCTTGCATAAACAACTAGGGATAGAAAGGGTAGATCATGTGCTAGATACATGTTTAACTTCATATGAAATTGCAAACTTTTAAAAACTTGTGGTAAAATATGCACAATGTAAAATTTACCATCTGAACCATTCTTAAGTATACAGTTAGTTTTGTTAAGTACTTTCCCACTGCTATGAAACCAATCTTCAGAACTTTCTCCATCTTGCAAAACTGAAACTTTATAGCCGTTAAAACAATTCCCCATCTCCTCTTCCTCCAGGCCCTGGCAATCACCATTCTATTTTCTGTCCTTATGAATTTCAAGGGAAATTATATAGTATTTGTCTCTGTGTTTGGCTTATTTCACTTTGCATAACATCCTCAAAGGTTTATTAATGCTGCAGAATTTGTTGGAACTTCAGTCTTTTTAAGGTTGAATAATATTCCATTGTATGTATACACATTTTGCTTATCCATTTATTTATTGAAGGGTTGATTCCACATTTTGGCTATTGTGAATGCTGCTGCTATGAATGAGTATACAAATTATCTCTTTGAAACTCTACTTTCAGTTTGTTTTAAATATATATTTGTAAGTAGAACTGCTGGATCATATGGCAATTCTATTTTTACTTATTTGAGGCGCCACCATACTCACATATGGAAACTACGGTTTTCCAGGGTCAACAATAACCATTTTACATTCCCATCAAGAATGTACAAGGATTCCAATTTCTCCACATCCTGCCATCAACACATGCTATTTTTTCTTTTTTTGATAGTAGCTATTCTAGAGTGTTAGGTGGTATTTATTGTGCCTTTGATTTGCATACTCCTGATGATTAGTGATGTTGATCTTTTCATGTATTTGTGGGGCATCTGTATAACTTCTTTAGAGAAGTATCCAAGTCATTTTGCCCATTTTTCAATTGGTTGTTTGGAGTTTTCTCTTGCTGAGTTGTAGGCGTTTTAAAAAATATATTCTGGATAGCAACCTGTTATCAAGTATGACTTGAAAATATTTTTTCCCATTCTGTAGTAGGTTGCCTTTTCAGTTTGTTGTGTCCCTTGCTTCACATAAATATGTAATCTTGGGCCTCCCCGGTGGTGCAGCGGTTAAGCGCTGCGCTGTGGAGCTGTCGGCAGCGGCGACGCGAGTTCAACGCCCGGCCGGGGAGAACCCCACATGGCGCGGCAGACCTCTCCTGCCTTGCCCGCTGCTCCCCTCAGCAGTGTATTTCTGATCTGCCTGTTCTGCTACCTGCTCTGTCTCTGGTGAACCCTCTCGCCGCCCCATGCCTCTGGCCTGTACCCCAGTTGTATGTAAAATTAAAAAAAAAAAATATGTAATCTTGATGTGAGGTTCAATTTCTCAACTTTTATATATGTTACCTGTGCTTTTGGTGTTATGCCCAGGAAACCACTGCCGAATCCAATGTCATGAAGATTTCTTCTAAGAGTTTTGCAGTTTTAGCAATTACACTTTATTCTATTTTGAGATATCTCTGTATATGATATAAGGCCAGGTCCAACTTTGTTCTTTTACATGTGCATTCCCAGCACTATTTGTGGAAGCGGTTGTCCTTACCCCTAGTGAATGATCTTGCTGCCCTTGTCAAAGATCCTTTGACCATATGTGTTAGAATTAATCTATGAACACTATTTTTTCTTTGGTTTATATGCCAGTAACATAACGATTTGATTACTGCCGGTTTGTAGTAAGTTTTGAAATTAGGAAGTGCAAGACCTTCAACTGTGTTCATTTTTTTCAAAATTGTTTGGTCACTCAACCTTTCTTCAGATGCCACGTGAATTTCAGGATGGATATTCAATTTCTGCAAAATATGCTCCTGGGACTTTGAAAGAGGTTAAATAAACTACCAAATTGTTTTTCAAAGTGGTTGTGCCATTACACATTCCCACCAGCAGTATATGGAAGATTCCAGTTACTCTATATGCTCGCCAATGGTTGTTATGGCCACCCTTTCCTCTAAGTCATTCTAGAAGATGTGTAGTGCTATATTGTGCTTTTTATTTGCATTTTCCAAAGAAGTAATGATGTTGGACATCTTCTTATGGACGTACTAAAAATAACTGTCCAAGTCTTCTCATGGATGTATTAAAAATAACTGTGCAAGTCTTCTGCCCATTTTTTAAAGATTTATTTTTATTTATTTATGCATACAAGAACTGGGGTATAGGCCAGAGGTGGGAAGGGTGAGAGGATTCACCAGAGACAGAGTAGGGAGCAGAACAGGTGGATCTACTGAAATACACTGCTGAGGGGAGCAGTGGGTGAGACAGGAGAGGTCTGCTGTGTCATGTGGGTCAGCTCCATGGTTGAGGATTGAAAACATGCCATTGAACGTATGCTGCAGTGGCTGGTGATAGCTTGATACCACTGAGACTTTCACCCTTGAGCCACCAGGGAGCCTCTCTTTTGCCCATTTTTTAATTGAGTTGTTTGTTTTCTTATTATTGAATTCTAAGAGCTCTTTATATGTTCTAGAAATAAGTCCTTGATCAGATACATGTTTTAAAAAGTTTATCAGTCTGTGGTCTATGCATATTCTCTTAATACTTTCTTTTTAAAGCGCATATAAGTCATTAATTTTGATGAAGTCCAATTTATTAATATGCTCACTGTGGATTATACTTCTGGTCATATTTAGGAAATCACTGCCAAATTCCAGGTCACAAAGATTTTCTCCTGTGTTTTCTTATATAAACTTTATAGTTTTAATTATTACTTTTCATTCCTTCCCCTCTTTTAATTTTCTTAACTTTTGGGTGGTTTCTTCAAGGAGACCTTGGGAAAGGTAGTCTCATTTGGCAAGCTTTTACTGTGGCTTCACTCACATTTTATTAAACTAATTTAGGTGAATAACTTAGAAACACATCTTCTGAGTATGTTATTCTATTGTCTTCTGGCTTCCATGGCTGTTATGAAGAAATCTTTATGATTATTTATAATTTTTTTTAAGATTTATTTATTTATGCATACAAGCTAGGGTGTAGGCCAGAGGTATGGGGTGGTGGGAGGATTCACCAGAGACAGAGTGGGGAGCAGAACAGGCAGATCAACTGAAGTACATGCCAAGGGGAGCAGCGGGCGAGGCAGGAGAGGTCTGCTGTGCCATGTGGGAAGCTCCCTGGCTGGGTATCGAACTCGTGCTGCAGCAGCTCTGGAGAGCTTCACAGTGCTGCGCTAACCCATTGCGCCACCAGGGAGGTCCCTATTTATAATTCTTTAACGTATTTTAAAAATTATTTTTAAAAATAAGTGCTTCAAAACAACTTTCTTTCATTTTGTTACACCCATCAAGTATGGACTCAAATTTATTTATACAACTCAGGGATTGTCTCCCAAATCTTTAGATTTATAAGTGTTATAAATCATTTCTTTGAATTCTGCTCTACTTCATTTCTATTTTTACTTTGAGCTCCTTTAAGACATATAATGAAACTATTTGCTGCAGCCTCATACCTCTTAACCTCTCTTAAGTTTCTCTGACTCTCCTCACTTGTTTTGTGGCGTTCACTAATTCTCCCTTCAACTGAGCTTAACCTACTTATTACCTCATCCATTGAGTTTTTAAAATAGATATTTTAATTTTTTTAAGGATTTATTTATTTATGCATACCAGCTAGGGTGTAGGCCAGAGGTGCGGGGCAGTGAGAGGGTTCACCAGAGACAAAGTGGGGAGCAGAACAAGCAGATCAACCGAAATACATTGCTGAGGGGAACAGCGGGTGAGGCAGGAGAGGTCTGCTGCGCCATGTGGGAATCTCCCCGGCTGGCACTGAACTCGCGCCGCAGCTGCCAACAGCTCCACAGCGCTGCACTTCACCCGCTGAGCCACCAGGGAGGCCCATAAAATAGATATTTTAATTTTTATATAGCATTTTAACATTTGCTCTATAATATGTCTTAACCATCTTGACATACTGAGTTTTTTAAAAGTGTTACACCTGGCTACTTCCTCAAATCAGTATCAGTATGTTCATTCATTTATTTTTCCCCAGCGACAACTGTTTTTTTTCCAATCTATATTTCCTTCATACTATCTAAATTGTTGTAGCTCTATTATGAAAAACTTCAAATGAAAATTAGAAGGAATAGTGATTTAAAATCCAAATTCTCTCTACTTAAGACACTAAAATTTTTTTTATGTTTTCTTAGCATATTGTTTTCCATAATATATTTGAAAATAATTTCCAAAGTGATTAAAATAGAAGAACAATGGTAACTCTTGAGAAAGCTCATCAAATTAGAGGGGGCACAGAAGAATCTTCTCAAGCACTACAGTGTTCTATATCTAGATCTGCACAGCAGAAAGTGATAAGTAGACAGAGCTGTACATTTGAGATTGTATACTTTTTTGTGTGTAAGTATTATTCAAAAAACAGTGGGAAAAAGTTGAAAGCATCATGACAATTTACCCCTAAATCCATATTAACATAACAGTGAAATTACATTCAACATTTCCCATTTCAAGAATGCCTCTTATGTCTCTTCCCTATCCTAGTCCCAAAGTAGGCTCACACACTGCATTCTGCCTTATTTAGTGTCGACTCAGTGTAGACATTGAGTCTAGGGCATTTGTCTTACAGGGTGTCCACAGTCTGAATTTGTCAAATTGTTTCCTCATGGAATTTAACATTTTCCTCTCTTCTCTATGTTGCTTGTAAAATGGAAGATCCAGAAATTTAAGAATCAACACTAGCTTTTTTAGCAAGAATACTTCATAGATGGTATTTATTATTCACTGAGGTTTAAATTTTAGGTTCACCTAAATGTTCTATTTGTTTCCTTCTTAGGAGTCTATTTTTGCTGTTTTAAGTCTTTTAGTTCACTGATGAAAGACTGCTTTCCCTGTGTAGCTTATAACTTGGGATTTTGAGCTTTTCAGTGGGATATTATTTTTGAATCACATGAGAACTAGGTGGATCAGGGAAGGTCTGCCTTTGTTCTGCCCAGTGCTTGAGTGCATGACCACTCCAGGACCAGCTGTTACACGAACTTGGGTTGAGTGCTCCTGGACAATGTGGTAGTATTAGTATGAACCCCACACTATGATGAAAACAGGTCCATGATGAATTCACAGGGGAAAGTTTAACCTTTATTTTGAGCCTGGACAAAGACACACAAGTTCCATTACTACATATGAATCCTTTAAATAAATTTTCTTCTAGTTCATCTTTCAGCCAAAGGTAAAACTGTTCAAAGGCTCAACTACATGTGAGGATCTCATTTCCAACTACCTTTGTGACACTGGGTGAAGGTTTAGTCTTGTAAGTATTCCCACATATTGACACTCACATGCCTTTGCTGCACAGAGTGACAAACTGACTCCACTGGAGGTCACTACAGCACAGGTCAGCTAACTTTTCCCTTGAAGAACCAGCATTATTATTAATGCTATCTGAGGAAAAAAATTTAAAACAACTTTAACTAGTTGTATTAACGAAATGAAATGCCTTTTTAAAAAATTAATTTCAAAAGCAACTGTATAATTATAAAAAAAAGTATATGTATACAGGTGCATTATTTACTAAGTCCACTGAAAGCACTTGTTGCCCTTAAGGATGATAGATCATCTATAATAATTCTATAGATTTCCATGCTTTGAATGTTACTTATAGACTACAATGGTGATAATGATCAACAATCAAAAGTTATATAGACAAAAGGAACAATATCAAGCACAGTAAAAATCCAACATATGATAATAAATCTGAATAGGAATTTCTCAAGGGTGAAGAACCAATCTCACTAACACTATCTTAGACAACAAACAAGCTCAAGTCTTAAAATTTTGATTGATTCTGAACTTGTACTTAAGACCTAAGTATCATTCAAGTTTGGAAGGTAGGCTGAAATGTCAAATTTAGATAATAAAACTTGTTCTAGTCAAGGAATATAAACTTTGGCACCAGACAGTTATATCTTTTCCATTCCTGTTTGAAATACATGCTTCCATTTGCATGACTACTGAGAATGAAGTGATAATATATTTAATTTTCAACCAGTGGTCTTTCTGAAAAAACACAAAGAAAAGGCATTGGTATTGAAAGTTGACTCACCACAGTCCTCTGTTTGTTGGGTAGGAAGACTCTAACAATAGGTTTCTGTGGTGACTTGGGGTTGCTCCGTGACACATCTGTGGGAGTTTGAAAAACTGAAAGAGATGAAGGTAGCACTGAAAGGCTAGAAGAGGAAGAAGATGTAACGGTGTCCGTTGATGCAGAGCTAGAAACAGAAAAATCAGCTCCATTCCCCAGGGATTCCAGTAACTGTTGTTCTCTTTGTTGAAGGGCATCTAGCTTGCTGGTGTATTCTTCATAGGCCTACAAAATAAAGCAGACTTATGCTGAGTCTGGACTTTTTCCTGACAATGAAAAAAGGAAATATGAAATCCAAGTCTTTGATTATAATCCTTTTATAATCTAGTTAATAGGGTTTTAAGTTACAAGTTACAAAATAAATCCAGAAGTACTGCAAATGAATACTTTTACCTTTAATTGACAAATCTTTTGTTGTAAGGCACAACATTACATGGTGAAACTGACATAGATTATTCATGAATACTCTATAGACATTACGTATATTACATATATGTCAGATACATATAATGTCTAGAATATCCATGAATATTAATTTTAAAAATGTAGCATTTGCAATTTCCTGGTCAAATTGTGACTTACTTCCAAGTCATACATCTAAGATAAGATTAAATACTACATTAAATCAAGGATAAGTACACCCCCATTTAAAAATTTCCTTTTTCCATAAAAGTTGTGGGCAGATAAAGTTTTCTGTCTCTACTCCTTCCTTTCCTCTCAAAGAATAGAAAGGCTGAACCAGAGATGAGATGTTAGAGACATGTGTGAAAAACCAAGACTGAGGAACACACTGCCAGACATCATTTCCTTGACAGGGCTTAGAAGACATGCACCTGCCACCTTCTGTCCAAGCAGAATAAGTACTTTATTTTTCTTACTACAGATCTCTGATGACCTCCTTCCTTATCAAATACTGCTTAGAGAACAGAATTTTATTTGAAAAGGTGGCTTACATCATGCAGTCAAGAAATTCTGGGGTCACTGTCCTTCAGGGTATGACTGTAGCAGTTTAATTTAACTAAGGTTATAAAGTCAAATGACCACAAGAGATATATCTAAAAACTAAGAATACTGAAAAGAGAATGATATTGGAAGTAGAAAGACGGAATGAATTAGAGTATGTCTGTGGTTTTTATGGTAATGGCTATTACCCTTTCCCACACTCCAGTGTACCATCTCTCCCTACCACAAAGAAACACAAAGACAAAAAATAGATGTGATACTAACAACATCTGTAAAAGATTACAAGGAAGTTTATTACTGGGTTGCAGAGAAGCACATGGATATATATTATTTGTGAGGTACTTGTTCATGAAAAATAAAGAATATTTATGATGTAGGTGAGAATATGAAGATGGGAATTCATATAAGATTAGCATTTAGAAGGATGGAGTCAGTGGAGAGAAGATAACCAGAGATATTCTTTAACAAAGTAAGGAGGTAAAAAAGTTCAAGACATAGAAGAAAAACTGTACAGGAGTATACTGAATGTCACATAGTGCCTGGGACATAGCAAGGGTTTACTATATGTTTATGGCATTTAAATGAAGACCAGGAATACAAGGAAATAAGACTGGGAGAGTGGATAAGGAACCAAATTGTAGAGTGTATATAGCATGCTATTAAGTCTGAACTTCACTCTACATGCTAGGGAGAACTATGAAAGGTAGAGAAGAATTAAGAAATTTCATTCTTCAAGCAGTTGTTATGCCAGATCTTACCATACCATTTTGAAGGAAAATTACTAAAATGAGTTACTGAGGTAAAGGGCTTAAACTACATCAAAATGTTTTCTCTTTTACACCTACTACTTGGCCTACCCCGACCCTGAAATGTTTCTTTCATAGAGCTTCAGGGCATAATAACCATATCAATTTAAAATTTTCTGAGTTATACTTCTGTTTAGCTTTAAGAGCCAAGAGCGAATTACTTAAGGGCATCTCTTTCAATATGAGTCACTAATAAGTGACTCATAAGCATTTAATCATTCAACAGATAATATATTTATACATATATGAACTATATAGGTATAACATATATGTATATACATATATATAGCATACATATATGTGTAGCATACACTGTGGCTCAGGCTATAAAAACAAGAGACTGATATATGCCCTCCCCTTTGAAGATTATATAGTCATGTGTCACTTAGCAACAGAGATACATTGAGAAATGTGTTCATCAATGTGTAAACATCACAGACTGTAATTACACAACTAAATGATATAGTCTACTGCACACTTAGCCTACAAAGTATAGGCTAACAGCAGCACTAGCTTATATGCAATCCATTGTTGACCAAAGTGTCATTAAGCAACACATGTCTGTACACATGCATCAAAGTGTCATTAAGCAACACACGTCTATATACATGCATCTGGGAGACAGAAACTCCTCCTTGCGTAGATTAAGTATTCTCATTTACTGTCATCTGGAAAAGTACACTCACTACACATAGGGAGTTTTAAGAAAAGCAGTATATATAAACAATGAATTTTTGAATGTTGGTTCTTTAGCCTTAAATTTTTAAAATATACTATCCTTCCATTGTGGATTGCAAACTATTATTTTACAGCACTTATCAATAGTTCTTTCTTAAGTATGAAACATTTGCTTATTCCACCTCTCTTCATCTTCACAGCTGCAATCTACCAAGGCCCTTGCTACCTTATTTTGCACCTGGTTTGGCTCACTTCATCCCCCATTATAGAACCTCAGTGTGGAAGCTGACTACTCTCTTAACAATCCTGCCTCAAAGAACACTAAACATCTTTTTTTTTTTAAAAAGATTTATTTATTTATGCATGCAAGCTGGGGTGCAGGCCAGAGGTGTGGGGTGGTGAGAGAATTCACCAGAGACAGAGTGGGGAGCAGAACAGGCAGATCTACTGAAGTAGACTGCTGAGGGGAGCAGTGGGAGAGGTCTGCTGCGCCATGTGGGAATCTCCCCGGCCAGGCATCAAACTGCAGTGGCTCTGGATAGCTTTATAGCGCTGTGCTCAACCCGTGGCGCCACAGGGAGGCCCTAAACATTTTACCTCTAAAGGCTCTACTTTAGAAAGCCAGTGATAACACTGCTCAATTCTTTACAAAAGAGTTTCAAATGACAACCAGGTCTCAATCTGGAACCTCCCATGGTCCTGCACACACCCACATATCCCAGCTTCTTAAATTTCCACTTAATTACAACATTAATCTGGGCCTTTGTTGTCTTCCATTTTTGTGGCTCATCATTTCAAGAATCCCACTGGTAACATCATAGGTGCTCTGCCTAATTCTTGTTGACCAACTTGCTTATCAAATATCAAATTTGGGTAAAATCTATTATTCAATCATTTCATTCTTTCTCTTAGGTTACCTATACGTTGCTGAAGAAAAAAAAAAAACCTAGGCCAATTAACTTCATTATCAATTCATGGAATTCAGTCTTAAGCTTCTCTGGTTTCTAACTTTATCCCATGACCTTTGACTCAGAAAACAGCATTACTTTTAAATTCACTCTGCAGATTCTTTGTGTAAGCAATTCTCCTCATCTTTCCTCACCCTTCTTCTGTTCTCAACTTAGTGCTAGCACTGGGAGTTTAGGGTCTCTTTTATGGGGATCTCAATATATCATTCTCCCAGCTTTTCTCTTTCAACTTTTCCTTTTTCTGTTTTCTTACTCTACAAATGTAAACAAGTCCTCCCACAAGCCTGACCCACGACCATCACCACCACCAACAAAATTCCTTTGTTTTTTCCCCGAGATGTTACAGATACCAGGTATTTCTTCAGGAGGCAACTTTTTCAAAACCCCATTCCTTCTCATCAAAGTCCTAATCTTTCATCAAAGTCTAATTCAAAGCTCTTCTTGATAAAGTCCAAAAGAGGTAAATTTTCCCCTGTATCTTCTTCAGACTATTATAACACTTTTCTTTATATGGCTATTTCTTTTCTTTTTTGTGATATAATTTTGTGAGGATTGAGATAATATAAGTAAAAGAAATTATTATAAATATATCACATAGCAGAAACCCAATAAATATATATTTTTAGTCGTAATAAGTAGTACTAGCAATTATTACTATAGTTATTACTATATTTCTTAGCTGAGTTTCTGACAGGACTCTACTAATCTAAGCATTTGCAGGTACGCATGCTACTTATTTTTAAACTAAAAAAAAAAAATCTAGGAACACTTAATGTTAAGATAACAATACTCCCAAATTGATCAATCCTTATCAAAATCACAGCTGGCTTTTTTTGCAGAAATGGATGTGGTGACCTTAAAATTAATACAGAATCACAAAAGTCTTGGACTAACCAAAACAATCATGGAAAAGATGAACAAAGTTAGAGGATTCACACTTCCTGATTACGAAAGTTGCTATAAAGCTATAATAACTAAGACATGTGATACTAGATAAGGACACACGTATGGAACATAATAGAATTAAGAACGCAGAATTAAAGTTTTATTTGTATGGTCAAGGTCAACTGATGTTCAACAATGATGGCAAGACAAATCAAAGGAAAAAACATATGCTTTTCAAAAAATGGTCCCAATACAACTGGGATACCTATAAGCATAAGAATGAATACGAACAATTGCCTAATATCACAGTCAAAAACTCAAAATGGACCATACAACTAAAAGTACTAGCTAAAGCTCATGAGAAAACACCAGAACGCTTATTATGACTCTGGATTAGGCAATGGTTTCCGTCAAAAGAACAGATGCCAAAAGCACAGCAACTGCAGAAAAAATAAACAAGATGGGCTTCATCAATATTCAAAGTTTTGTGTACCACATGACTTCACTGATAACGTGGTACAAATAAACTAACAAAACAAAAACAAACTTTTAGACTGTAAGACCAAGATTTGTTCTGGGGGGGTGGGAGGATTTAACAAATTTTCAGTGTGGCACTAGTTTGCTGACCTCCATAACAGAATGTTTTCTCTTTTATCAAAACAAGTTTTGTTTTTTTTTTAACAGAGTAACCTTTTGAAGTTTATATAGGATGTCTTAGTTTTAACATTTTCAAGTTACAAAATACTGTGTATTTATGTAACAAGTGAAATAAAATGAAGAAGCATAATAAAGACAAAGCAGTTCTCACTTTTCGTATTTCTAGTCCTACTCCCCCAAAATAATATCACTATCAGTACAAATTATTTTTATGAGTTCATTTTTTTCTTTGCAAAATTACTACAGATAAGATACTCAAAAGCTTACCTCCAGATATATTGATGGTGGATTATGCTCTCCACCAAATTTGTCCAGCAGGGCCTCTATATGTTCCTGTGTCAACTTAATCATTTGCTTGATATTCCACACCTAAAAAATATTTTCAAAGAATTTACATAAAAATTATTATTTAAAATATAAATTAGAAATACTTTCATAATTCCATTAAAATACTGTAGTAACTGCCAGTGTTCCTTGAAATTTAGAGCTTAGAAACCTTAGAGACCATTTAGCATAGTGTTTTTTCCTTTTATTATTAAATATCTTTAAATTTTTTTCTACACTAGTAATACATTTTTTCGACGATAACAAATTCATAAAATATTGGTGTACTCAGAACAAATGATGAAAATCTCTTTTAACCTTCCCCACTTTTCTGGGCATCCTTACAAAAGGTACGTGCTATTTATGGGTTGATATGACTCCTTCCACATCTCCTTTTTACTCAAGCAAAAAAACAAATTACACATATAAAATAAACGTATGAATAATATTACATATAAAAGTATTCTGACATGTTTGTTTCACTGAATAACGTATCTCAATTCTTGAATATACAAATTATATATATTTTTTATTCCTTTTAAATAATATAAACATCATTTAAATGGTTGTATTAGGTACAGATACATTCATCTCATAATACTGTTATGACAGAGCCTCCCTGATGGCACAACGGGTTGGCTATGAGTTCGATCCCACGGAACGAGTTCGATCCCCGGTGAAGGAGATTCCCACATTGGGCGGCGGACTTCTCCTGCCTCGACCGCTGCTCCCCTCAGCAATGTACTTCAGTCGATCTGCCTGTTCTGCTCCCTGGTCTGGTTCTGGTGACTCCTACACCTCTGGCCTACACCTCAGTTCTTGTGTGCATAAATAAATAAAATCTTTAAAAAAAATATTGTTATGACAATGCTTATTTTAATGGTCTCCAAACTTCAATGGTAACCTGAGTTTTGGTAGACACAGATAATTTCAGAAGAATCAACTTCCAGGTCCTCACTGGCTATTTATACACTTCCTAATTGATCTGCTTGAAAACTAGTTCTCCTTTATTTCTCTTTTAAAATCACCACTTTGGAATTCTTCATTGTATAAAAATAAATGCTCTTTTTCATCTCAACTCCTTTTAGGTATACTGTTTTGAGCTGTATCTGAACTGTATAAACTCCAGAGTATCTAACAAATAAACAAGAGGAGGAAATTGTCTTGAGAGAAAAAGGAGAGAAATAAAAAGACTTTATCAGTGAAACAAATTCTTGACAAGGCTCCTAGCCTTATCAATTTTACCAGCCAGTCAGCCTAAAATTCAGAAGCCCAGTGGTTACAGTACAAGTATGTATTAACATGTTCAGGATAAAGAAGTAGCCAGATTTTTTTTTCTTGATGAAAAATGAGTCCAAAGCACCTGAGAAGTTTGAAAATGTGCTCCAAAAATTACACTATATGGTAGAGTCTACGAATTCAGTGATCTAAACCTGTAAAATTAAGGTCTGATCAAAAATGTATTTATCTGGGCCTCCCTGGTGGTGCAGCGGTTAAGCGCTGTGCTGTGCAGCTGTCGGCAGCAGCGACGCAAGTTCGATGCCCGGCCAGAGAGATTCCCACATGGCGCAGCAGACCTCTCCTGCCTCGCCTGCTGCTCCCCTCAGCAGTGTATTTCCGTCGCTCTGCCTGTTCTCCCCACTCTGTCTCTGGTGAACCCTCTCACCGCCCCACGCCTCTGGCCTGTATCCCAGCTTGTATGCATAAATAAATAAATTTTAAAAAATTTTTTAAAGTATTATCATAACACATATTAGCAATTATGACCTTATAAACTACTTAAAATTGTAATAAAAAATGTGAGGTAAATCAATGTACAATGGGGAATAAATGAGCAAAGGGATTTCAGGATGTTTGTTTTTTTAAATGCCCTTACTGGTGGACATACAGACTATTCCATTTTTTACAACTTCAAAAAATGATTCTATGAGTAGTTCTCAACTACCTTTTTTGAGCAAAGGTGCAAGTTTTTAGCTATCAAGCCATAGGATTCCTCGATTGAAGGAAATACACATAAAATATTTCATAAAATATGCCAAAGGGTTTTCCAAAAGAAAGCGGTACCAAGGCACACTCCCTCTGCAGGGTATGAGCACAGCCTTCCCCCACTATCACAGCAACACTGGGTATCATCAAACTCCTAAACTTTTGCCAGTCTAAACAGGGAAAAGGGATCTTGTTTTAAAGTGTATTTACCAGAGAACTGAGCACTCTTTCATGTTTATTGGCTGTGTCAGATTGTGGTTTTGTTTTTGGTTTTTTTGGGATAATTCCCTACCCATATTCTTTCTCCCTTTTACTCATTTGTCTTTTCTTACTGACTTATAGATTAAGACAAGGCTTTATTCTGGAATTAATCCTTACTCTATAAATGTTGCAGTATTTTCCTTGCTTTTCACTTTATATCTTTTTGTGTGTGTGTCATATAAAGTCTTGCTACTCAAAGTCTGGTTAACAGGCAAGCAGCAGCACAATCTTCTGGAATTTTGTTAGAGTAGCAGAAATACAGACCCTACATGAACTTTTACAAATGAGTCATATTAAAGTTTGAGAAGGAGTGATAGATGCTTCAAGTTTTTTTCTACAACCAGATACAACAATACTGTCCTTCATGATCCTTTGCTAATTTCTTATATACCCTGAAAGTATTAGGTATCTTCTTTCTCTCATCATCCAATCTTGAGGTTTTATACTGTAGACTGATGCATCGCACATTTTTAAATCTACCTCTGTCCCCTCAGACCCTTTTTCTACTGCCTGCTGAACACCTCTAAGAAAATTAACCATCATCTCAAAGTTACTATGTTCAAAGGCTAGCTTCTGATCTACTTACTGTCCAAACTTAAAAAACCTGTTTTTTCTATACTGTCTCAGAAAATGACAAACATCATACCTTAAGTTGCTCAAATGAAAACCTCAATGTCATCCTTAAATCTTTTTCTCATCCTGACATGTATCTCCAAATCCAAAACAGAGTCCTACAAACACCTTCTCTAACATTAGCAAACTGCTGAAGGTCATCGTTCTTTCTCCCTTAGTTTATTCCAATAGTCTCTGAAGTGGTCTCTCCTGTTTCACTCACAGAATTGGTATAGTAGCTAAAGAAATCTTTTTAAACTACAGTTTTGTATATCATGGCATTCTTTTGCTCAAAAGCCTCCAATGGCTTGCCATGGAAAAAATCACCAGTCCTTACAAAAGTCTACAGGACAATACGTGACCTAGCCCTCTGCTACCTGTCTGTTGTCATCTCTAGTTTCTTCACTAAACCACGTTCAGTCACACTTTGCCTCACTGAACATGCCAAGTATGCAAACTCCCCCAACACAGGTTCTTTGCATTTTGGTATTTCTTCTTCCTGAGATACTCTTTTCCTAAGATCTCTACAAGGTTTGCTATCTTACTTTCTTCATTCATGTCTTTATTCCATGTCACCATATCAGTGCATTTTCTAACCATCTCATTTAGAATGGCAATGACTCCCGGCTCCCTCAACCCCCAAAGAGTAAGTCTGTATCCTTTCCTAACTTTAGTTTCTCCAAAACACCTGACCATCTTAATACACATAATTTATTTATTTTGATAATGGTATGTGCCTTCCCCACTCCCCAGGAGACTAAAGAGGGCAGGAATGTTGTCTTGTTTTGTTATTTGATATATCCTGAGTCCAGAATGGAGTCTAGCACATATATACGTATGGTATGTATGGTATGTATGATGAGTTTATTAACCAACCAGAAAGACTTGCTTTACAGTCAGAATTTGATATGCTAAAATTGATTTAGTTTTATCAATTATTAGCCATCTTGAGTGCATAAACATGTTTTATTATCTTTTGTCCCTTCATCACATATCTTGGTACCTTAGTCTTTTTTTTTTTTTTTAAAGA
>PVIJ01017426.1:0-29429 GCA_004024925.1 Scalopus aquaticus | reverse complement strand
AGCTACCTGTTGAGGGGCCTTCTTTGCTTCGTCCTGACTGGGGACCCCTGTCCCTGGGGTGGCAGCGCAGCTTCTCAAGGCTGCCTCCTGTCTGGCGCCACAGGGGCAGCCTGGCATAAAGCCCTCAGTTTCCTGGGGGTGGGTGATTCGTTTCCACTCCTGATGCAAATCTTCCCCCTTTTCTTCTTCTTTTTTTTTTTGTTTAAGATTTATTTATTTATTTATTTATTTGTGCATAGAATTGGGGTGTAGACCAAAGGCGTGGGGGGTAAGAAGATTCACCAGAGACAGAGTGGGGAGCAGGACAGGCTCATCCACAGAAATACACTGCTAAGGGGAACAGCGGGCTGGATGGGAGAGGTCTACCATACGTGGGTTTGCTCCCTGGCCAGGGATCAAACTCAGGCCATCTTGGTGACAGCCCTGAGACTTAATGCCTAAGCTACCAGTGAGACCCTGAGTCTTCCCCTTTTCCTGAGGCCAAGTCAGGGGTGTTCTGTTGGGAGAGGATGGAGGCAGAGGCAGAGAGCATTGTCTCTGCCTTCTTCCTGCCAGTTATTCCCAGCCAAGTTTGACTCACTTATTCTTATTTCTTTTTTTCCCTTCTAAAATGTATTTTATTTGTAATGTCCTTGTGGGGAGCAAAAAAGCAGGTTCTTTTATTTGAAGCAGTTGACAAGAACACTGGGAATATTGAGAAAATGGTACTCATGTCTTCTGAATAGTCAGTCAACCATTCTTATTTCTATGTGACCACATGAACACAAGAAGACTCAATTTTGCCTTATTCTTAACCTTCTACATTCTAGACATTTGGGGTCCTTCTGCTCCCATTAACTGTAATGAGATTTCCTGAGGATTAAAGGCCCTGAATAGGCTTCTGCATGAAAATGGCGTCTGATGGAGAGACACACAGGCCTGGGCCACCTCTGAACGCCTGGCCAGTTGTTGCCTGGTGAGCACTACCTCATCCTTAAGTGCAGCTTAAATTCCCCTCCACTCTCCCACTGCTGGCTGCTCCCCACTTTCCAAGCAGAAGCCATCATGTGTGTCCCCCACCCTCCCCTGGACTTACCCACCTCCCCAGTGTGTGTGAGTATGTTGGGCTTTGTTCCATCCTTACTCTACTCTGATTTTAAAAGTCTTCTTCCTCCCCTTTGATTTCTGATTATGGAAACACCTGGAGTCATCTTCAGTGCTTTTAACATTTTAAAAATCATCACAGAGAGCCTAAAACAGCTCAAGCCATTCCTAGCTAATCAAACTCCCAGGGTGTTTGTGCAGAGATAATGCAGGTGAAAAGCTCTTCCCAGACAGGAAGGCAGGAGGATTGCCCTAATGGGGCATTCTGGAGGCCTGGAGGCCTTTTAAAACCTGATGGCTGCTGGGCCAGAAAAACTGTCCTTTGAAAAGTGCAAGTAAAGTGGGGGAGCTTGATTCACCTTCTCCCCAAGGCTGATTGTTACTCCTTGCAAAACACCAGGAGGAGAGGAGTAACCCGATGACCAGCAAGCTCCCACGTGTCCCTTCTGGGAAGGACCTCTGAGTTGCCGACCATCCCCGGCCTGGAGCTGGTAAGTGGTCTGTTCCCAGTGTTAATGGGGTGTGTGTTTGAAAGGAAGTGGGCCTCTGCAGACCGAGGAGCTTCTCAGAATAGATTTCCATGTATGGTGTGTATTTTAAGCAGGTAGCACCTAGTTTTCTATTATTGTGGTGAACTCTTGGAAGGGTCTCTGCCAGTGCCTGGGTGAAGAGGGTCAGTCTGATGGAGTCAGGCCACAGAGGGAATGTGGTAGACAGAGAAGCAGAGCAGGGGCAGGAGGCTGGGTGAAGCGACAGGGCACGTGTGGCAGGAGAGACCCAGTGCATTCTGGATGGATCCTAGGACACTGGGGGAAGACATGTTGGATTCATATATTCAGAGTATCTGTGCCTTGGGCCTTTTCATCCGCCCAAGCTGGTGAGGCCAAGCATGCTAATAATACCCAGCCTTTGTCTTAGCTTAGCCTGAACTGTTGAATTGGTGGACACGGTTGCCACTAACTTTCTTTTTCTGAAGTGGTACACACAGGGACACAGGCCTTGTGTCCACCCTATTTGGCTGGGCATTTACCTATGAGGGGATGGGTAATTTTGGGTACTTCATGGGGAAACTATTTTATTCTTTCTTCCTTTCTATTGCACACTAATTGTATTAAAGTTCTTTTCTATTGGAGGTCTTTTTTTTTAAAGATTTATTTATTTATGCATACAAGCTGGGGTGTAGGCCAGAGGTGTAGGGTGGTGAGAGGACTCACCAGAAACAGAGTGGGGAGCAGAACAGGCAGATCGACTGAAGTACACTGCTGAGGGGAGCAGCAGGCAAGGCAGGAGAGGTGTGCTACACCATGTGGGAATCTCCCTGGCCGGGTATCGAACTCGTGCTGCAGTGGCTCTGGATAGCTTCATAGTTCTGTGCTTAACCCGATGCGTTGCCAGGGAGGCCCTCTATTGGAGGTCTTATGCATTAAGAGTGTTTGTCTTTACGCGGCGGATGGCAGAACCCATTTAGAGCATACAGGTTTGGGGGTGTCAAGGTGCCTCTCAGTCTACCTGCTAACAGTTTCAGCCAAAAGTAAGTAGGAAAAGCACTGAGGCAATGCTTTCTCCTTGGACACTCGAGCCTCTTGTCAGAGCCTTGTGAGGGTTTAGAAGAGTTCCTGGGCCCACCAAGCCCTGCCCAGAGTGATGAGAGCTCCCTCTGGTCTCTCCTGCTTCTCTTCCTCACCCCCCAGTGAATCCTTGGCCATTTTATCCATCTACTTCCCATCTGAGGCTCTTAGTCAAAAGGTCCTTTCTGATGTTCCTTCTCTTTGTGGAAGCGGAAGTGGTCTGTGAGAGGGAGAGTGATTTAGTTCCCTCTGAGGGAAACATTCACAATGGTTCTTTCTCTTACTAAAACGCATCTTTCCTGGCAGCATAACCTCACTGGACTATTTTGCTAACAAAGCGCCCATTCCTTCTCTTACAAAATACTTTCCTCCCTATTCTAGCCTGGCGTGGAGCCCACAGATGGGGAGGGCCAGGCCTCTTCCTCAGAAGGTAGGAAGGGAGAGCCCCACCTGCCACCTGAGAAAACACTGCTGAGGTGGCGAATGTCCTGGAGGGTGACAGGGACCTTGAGGCTTCTTGTTTGAAAGTGTTCCCAGCAAGGCTGATGGGTCACTTACTTTTGGTGAGAGACTAGACAAAAGGATCTCTCAACTCCATTTTAGAAGTGAGAATCCATGTGTCGCGTAGCAGGGACCTCTGCTGTTTCTGCCTCTGCCTCCCCCTTTGTCCCTGCTCTCTGGCCTGGGGGTCGTAGGTGACTTCACCCCAGCCCCCGGGTGACTAGTATTGATTACAGTAACCTGTGACATGGCATTTTCACATGCTGGGCCCAACCACAGACCTCCTTTCTTCTTACCTTGGAATGAATGTTTCTCCTTCTAGATCTCTGCCCAACCTGCCAAGCCAGGTGCCACCTCCCCCAAGGCCCAGCACATTCTTACTGACCAGTTACTGGGAGGCCACCTAACCTCGGGTGAGGGAGAAGATAGTGTGTCTTTTTAAAAAAGATTCATTTGTTTATGCATACAAGAACTAGGGTGCCAGAGGTGCGGGGTGATGAGAGGATTCATCAGAGTCAGAGTGGGGAGCAGAACAGGTGGATCTACTGAAGTACACTGCTAAGGGGAGCAGCGGGCGAGCACAGGAGAGGTCTGCTGCACTATGTGGGAATCTCCCTGGCTGGGGATCAAACTCCTGCTGCAGTGGCTGCAGATAGCTTCATAGGCTGAAACTTAGCCCGTTGTGCCACCAGGGAGGCCCAGAAGATAGTGTTTGGATGGGAGTAAATAAATCCTGAGCATTTACTCACATGGGACAATACCTAGAGGACTCAGTAGTGAGCTGTCAACAGACAGTTCTAACAACCTGGTGGATGAGCTCCCCTTCAGAGGGGAGAGAGAGGTAGTGTTCTCGTACCCTCTGTCCTGAGAAGAGGAGGAGCCAGCAGAAGGCAGAGAGAAGAGGCAGAAAGAGAGCAGGTTCTTGGTGACATCTGTTGAGCTGCTGGATTTAGCTGTGCCCGAAGCCACATTTTCTTTGTACTCTTCAGTTGAACCTGCAAGCAAATTCTCCTTTCTCTTTAAGCCACATGAGCTGGACTTACTGTCAGCTGCAACATGCAGATGACGCATGAGCTATGAATCCAAACACAAAGACTAACGGCTTATTGCCTTTTTAAAAACCAGAAGCTAAGATCAAAACTGTGAATTGGAAAATTTACTAGTAAAAAAAGGTTTCTGTTTAAATGAATGATGACTCTCTTTTCTGGACTGCAGTGCTACCTGAATATGGAGTGGGAATTACTTATGGAAATATTTACAAGCTTATACTGTAGTATAATTGGTGCTTGTTTGAGTGCTTCATTAATATTTAATTTTTCATCATTTCTTAAGCTAATTTATTGGCACATTTTCAGCATTCCACTGAGAGATTGAACGTAAATCATATTAATAATAAATGACACGAGAGATCTTTATATTTCTTTTCTGAGCTATCATTTAAAGATAATTTTCTATGACCTTTTTTTTTTTTAAATGTCTGCTTCAGCAACCAACAGGAAACCCAGACTGATTTTAATTATATTCATGTCATGGATTTTGACACAGTGTTTTCTGTTATCAACTCTTGTGAAGTGTACCTCTTCATAAAGTGTCTTCAGCCACCCATGAAAAACCAGGTTTGCGCAGACAAGTACTTGAAGCCAAAATGAAACTATAGAGACAAGACCATTAGTTGAAGCATGAAGTTTCCTGTGGGGGAGGGGCATGTTTGTCAGCGCAATGAGCACCCGGCTTCTTCAGGTGGCCAGTATTTCTGTGATCAAGAGGTGGCCCCACCCACTTCCTAAAAAACCCTTAAATTAGCTCTTTAAACAAGTCACCTTTACCAACAAGTAATTCCAAAGTTTTATGTCAAAGAGAGAAAATACGATAAACCACTGAAAGCCTATCTTTAATTTCATATCCAACAAAGAATTAAACTTTCAAAACAAATCTTAAAATAACTTAAAATTCTTGGGCCTCCCTGGTGGCGCAGCGGTTAAGTGCTGTGCTGTGGAGCTGTTGGCAGCCCTGACGTGAGTTTGCCACCCGGCTGGGGAGATTCCCACATGGTGCAGCAGACCTCTTCTGTCTCGCCTGCTGCTCCCCTCAGCAGTGTATTTCCGTTGATCTGCCTGTTCTGCTCCCCATTCTGTCTCCGGTGAACCCTCTCGCCACCCCACGCCTCTGGCCTGTACCTCAGTTTGTATGCATAAATAAATAAATCTTTAAAAAAAACCTTAAAATTCTTAAAAAAAAAAAAAACGCTTTTAGCAAAGCACATGGATATTTAAAATAAAAGCAAAAATTATTTTTTACCCCACCGCTTCTATCAGTTGTTTCTTTGGGGTGCAGGAAATCTGGTATAGAGGGCAATGGGGGATTAAAGTAACCAGAAATGTTAGGTTTTTTTACAAAATAAGAAGGGGAATTCTTCCCTTCCACCATATCATATTCCCACTTCCAAGGGGCTGGGGACCTCAAGGGCAGGGGTAACTCTTGGTTTTGTGTGATCATCAACCTTCTGGTAAAAGCACCCCTTTTCTGGAGCAAATGCACCCCACTTCCAGTAATGCTGTCGATCACAGGGCCCATCCCACTCCTGCGGCAGCTGGGTGGACACAGGGCTCAGTGCGTGCTCCTGCAACCCAGGGACAGCCCCGAGTGGAGAGATGAAAGCTATTGGCTAATCAGAGGCCTTTCTTCTGCGTGTGAAAGGGCTGGTGCTGGTGTCAGACAGCCAGGCTCTGGCTGCTCCACCCTGTGACTGACTTCTTGAACAGGGACGGCTGGAACGAGGGGCAGAGTGGAGCTTGGGGTAGATGTTGAAAGGGCATTTGGGGAGCATCTCCCCATTCTCCAAGGGCTTTTGCTCCTGTTCCAGCTCAGCTGTCCTATTGGGGTGGGGAAGGGGCTCCTGCTTCTGCTGAGGTTCCAGGAGCACCCATTCAGTGGGCTCCCACCAGTGGATGATTTCCCTGCTTTAGAATGTTGGCAGGCACCATTCCCAGCTCTCTTGAGAGACTATGGAGCCGCCATCTTGATCTCATGGTGGGTGCAGCTTGGGCAGTGAATTCTCTTCTCTTCCAGCCCTATTGTCCCTGTACAACCTCTTGCTTGTGTTTCCTGCTAGGAGGTGACTTGGATTTGTTCTCTTGGCAGCTCTGCTTTTGGGCCTTGGCTACTCCACTTTGGGTCCTGCCTGTACGGCTGAATATTTGCCCAGGAGTGGATGGCTGATGTCAGAGTTTTATTAGGAGTCTATTTTGAAATCCTTCTCTCCCTTCCTCCTGTTCTCTCTCTCTCTTCTCCGTCTCTCTATTGACCCTCTCTAGTTAAAGATCTCTGTGCACATTAGAGTTTGATAACTTTGCCTTTATGCACACCAGTGGATGCAGACCCTTAGAATGGCAATACAGGTTTTCTCCCTTCCAGTTTGGAGGCCTCTGGCTGCCCCTTGGTTTGCCCAGTAACATTGATAAATGTGGTTTCCTGAGCCATGAGATGGAAAGGGTAGATGTAGGATTGTGGTTAGAAGTTAAAAGAAATCAAACCACTCCACAAAAGAAAGGGGAGCAGTGGAGGGAGGTCCAGGGGAGACTCGGGACTGGCTGGGTGACATGGTGGGTGATCAGGAGGGCAGGGGCCCAAGAGGGGCAGAGGGACTGCTGGGTGAAGCCCTCGCTGACCCTGGTTTCTCTCCTCTCCTGTGGACAGGAACCCCAGAAAGGGCCCAGGGCAGGATGGGTTGGGAGAGCTCAGGGGCATCTCAGGCCTAGCTGCAAGGGGTGGGTGCTGGCTCCATGCCCATTCCTCCTAGCACACCCCTTGAGTGTATAACTTTGGTTCCCCCCGGTCCCAGTTGCTCTGCCTAGCCTGGAAGCTGCCAGTCAGAAGACCTAGCTTTAACAGAGCAGAGAAACAAACAGACAAAGAAGACCAAGGAAGCAGGACTGGGGACCTGAGCACTGCTAGGAGCTACCTAGGGAGGGTCAGAAGAGAATCCTGGGGATCCACTGATGGAGAAGACAGACAGGGCAGGAGAAGAATCTCAAGAGTTTGCTCTGGAGCGAGTGATGTGAAAATTCCTGTCCAGTTTTCTCTACAAAACACTCAGTAAAATCTACATTATTCAGGGCCTCCCTGGTGGCGCAGAGGTTAAGCGCTGCGCTGTGGAGATGTTGGCAGCAACGACACAAGTTCAACGCCCAGCCAGGGAGATTCCCACATGGCACAGCAGACCTCTCCTGCCTCGCCCGCTGCTCCTCTCAGCAGTGTACTTCAGTCGATCTGCCTGTTCTGCTCCCCACTCTGCCTCTGGTGAACCTTCTCACTGCCCCATGCCTCTGGCCTGTACCCCAGCTTGTATGCATAAATAAATAAATCTTTTTAAAAAATCTACATTATTCACTAATACCAAAGAAAATAAGGCAGACACAGGGGCAGCAAGAAAGACTACGTACAAAAACAGCTGACATCTCAGCCATAACTCGTAACACTCACAAGTTAGAGTGGAAGACTCCTTCCTTAGTATCCTAAGTTTTATCTATTTGAAGACCATAACCAACACCTTATTTAAGGGGACATTTTCACCATTTAACGTGGTTCCAAAAGTGTTCTCCTTTGCTCTCAGGAGGGGACAGTATAGCGTGGCTGGAAAGCCTCACAAAGCCCTAACGCCCCTCTTGAGGGGGCTGCCCCCTGTTCCCAAGCTTGTATCCATCAGGAGATTAGTTGGAAGGTCCCTGGTGGCCAATTCTGGGCAAAACTATCACTGCTGCCACCATCTTTGCCTTATTCTACTTTCCCCCTCCCGTGGTGCCTTATAGGATAGTATTGGGGTAGGAAGCAATGAAGTCTGAGTACGTACTACTATGAAAGAGTGGAATGTCTGGTTCAGTTCAGAGAAGAACCTGGCTACTAAATTACCCCCAAGTGGGGACCAGGAGGGCGATGCACTTGTGGGCCTTCCCCTCTGAAGCCTAAGCAGGAGGGAAGAGGCCACAGCATGTGACCATCTTGGAAATGAGCCACGGAGCAAGGGTCTCAGGTTTCATCTTGTAATAATGGAATCTCCAGAGGAGAGGCCTGGACAACATCAGCTGTGTGGTGTCCCAGTGTTGGCACAGGATAACGTGGCAAATTAAGTAAATGAAGCTACATTATCGGTGTCTCCTGGGCAGACGCAAAGCCCCAGTGCTGGCCAGTTGCCTGAGAAAATAGCCACTTACCTCAAAAGAACCAGCTAGTCCTGGACAAACTGACAATGGCTGAGCCAAAAATCACCCAATGGAGAGTGTCCATGTTAGAAGGTGACAGAATGAGCCAGTGGAATCTGCTGTCCTGGAGAAGGTTGAAGGTGAGAAGCAGACAGACAGAAAGAGGCAAGCTATGAGAGACCTGAGTCTCCATTTGAAGACCATGGAGAGAAACTGGGCTGAATCTAGGCCCAGCTTTCCTAGGCTGACAGATGCCCCATCCCCCCATTACTTGAATTTTGCCAAGTCACCACTGCTCCCCATGTGAGCATAGGCTTAGCAAGAGTTAAGGAATTTTCCATGTTGGTCTAGGTCACCAGGCATAGGTCACCTTGTACACAAGCTTCTTACCTATAAATATAACCTAGGAGATAAGAATGTGTCTATGACAAACTTTCACGTTTCCCTGGAGGCATGTTTTTCCACAAACCTCCCCGCTGAAGATAAGGTGTAAATGCTGGGAGCAAGGAGTGGAGAGAAGACACCAGCACCAGGGCTAAGACATCCTCCAGACCTCCTGCCATGCTGAACACCACTGTGTAACTTCACCTCATGTCCTTTCTACAGGAGAGTTTCTTTGGAAACACTTCTTTCTGGCTTTCTTTCTGTGCCCTCTGTCTGTCTTGTTTTCTTCCACCCAAGAAAATCCATGGAGTTTGGTTCCACCTGCCTCCAGAAAGAACAGAACACACCTTCCCTGGTCTCTCAGCCCCACTTGAAAGGGGACAGACGTCAGGCTTGGCCGCGTGCTCCTCCCAGGAGCCCCTCTGGCACCAAGACCTCCCCAGGCTGGTTTCTAAATGTGCACCCACCATCTGTTGGGTGATTCACGCACCCGGCTGGATGCAAAGTCGAGGCTCAATTTAGGTCTTTGGACTTGAATTTATTCCAGAATCGAAGGTGCCAAGCTAATGGCCTTAAAATTCTGGAATCCTCTTGGGAGATGAGGATCTTATACAATGTCTTGACCTGTTTGCCATTTTCATAAAATTATGAAGGTTAGCCACACAATGGAATATTATTCAGCCGTAGGAAAGATGAGATATTACCGTTTACAGCAAAATGGAAGGAGTTTGAGGGGATTGTGTAGAGTAAAGCAGGTCAGAATGACAAAAACATAGCAGATATTTGACAAAGCAAGATCCTTATAAAAACAAGTGGGTGCTAATAAACGACTTGAGGTATCTAGAGTTAAGAGGTGGGGAGAAGGGGCCAAAGGGGAGTAAGGGTTGGTGGTAGGAAAAAATAAAGCAAGATTTTATTTTTTATTTTTTAAAGATTTTTTTTTTTTATTTATACATACAAGTTGGGGTACAGGCCAGAGGCGTGGGGCGGCGAGAGGGTTCACCAGAGACAGAGCGGGTAGCAGAACAGGCAGATCAGAAATACACTGCTGAGGGGAGCAGCGGGCGAGGCAGGAGAGGTCTGCCCCACCATGTGGGATTCTCCCCGGCCGGGCGTCGAACTCGCGTCGCCGCTGCCGACAGCTCCACAGCGCAGCGCTTAGCCCCTGCGCCACCAGGGAGGCTCATAAAGCAAGATTTTAAATAAAATTTTTTTTTTTAAGATTTATTTTTTATTTTTATACATACAAGCTGGGGTACAGGCCAGAGGCGTGGGGCGGCGAGAGGGTTCACCAGAGACAGAGCGGGGAGCAGAACAGGCAGATCAGAAATACACTGCTGAGGGGAGCAGTGGGCGAGGCAGGAGAGGTTTGCCGCGCCATGTGGGATTCTCACTGGCCGGGCATCGAACTCGCGTCGCCGCAGCCGACAGCTCCACAGCGCAGCGCTTAACCGCTGCGCCACCGGGGAGGCCCGATTTTAAATAAAATTTTAAAAAGAAAAAGGTGTACTAATCAAGAAACAACCACAGAGAGCTAGACTGGCTATACTAATAGCAGGCTAACTGACTTGCAAGAAAAAAAAAAACAAACAAGGTGTTGCTAGAAAGAAGGTTTGAGAGGCCCCTGAGCCTCTTCCCTCTCTGGGCCCGGGTGCCCTGGAGCAGAGACTGTTCCTTGAACAGCTTCTGCTCACACTCACTGGCCCCCTTCCTGGGCCAGCTGGCTAGTGGGCTTCCCTCTTTTATTTGTATTTCAACCCGTTAGTCAGCTTCAGGTGCAGAAATCCCAGTTAGTCACAGGCACTCTGTCCGCTTGTCCAGCCAGGGGCCTCTTGTTTGTAATCATTTATTTAGCCTCTTTTATCTACATTCCTCTTTGCGGCTCTCCACCCCCTCCCCTGCCAGAGGCAAATATTCCAGTAAGTGAATCATTTGTTTGTAGTGTTCCTGTAAGAGCAGTATAGCTGTTTTTTCTTTTTATGCATCTGTTTTCAGTGTTCTCCATGGCGTTGGGGGACCCGTCTCATTCTGTGGGTCCTGTTTCCCCGCACTATGTCAGATCTGTTTGCATGTCTGTGTGTGTCTGGCCCCTTCCCTGCCTTGCACAGCTTCCCCTGTGTGTGAGCCGGGCTCTCCTTTCACCCCTTGTTCTGTGCTCTGGGAAGCTAGACTCTGGAAGGTGTCTACTGGGCCCCATTTTCTCTACTTTCCAGTTGGGCTTGGCCCTTGGGAAGCACCATCAGGAGATGTGAGGGTAGCAGAAGAGTGAGGTGGGGGCAGTTTTCTGACCTGATCTTGTTACAGGGCAGGGAGAGGGACACTCCAGTGATGTGGATTTTGGGAGTCGACGGAGAATGGGGTTCTTGGGTTCACTCTGGGAAAGGTTTCATCAGAGCTCCCCTTCAGTGGCACATGGCGAGTTTCTCCAAGGCACAGAGTAGTCAGATATACTTGAAGAACAAGTTTATTGAAGCAGGAGACAGAAGAGCAGAGAGCACTCGCATAGGCACGAGTGGGCAGGAAGAGCTGCCTTGAAAGGGACAGGTGTGCTAAGAAGACTGCATAGCTGCAGGAAGGCAGCCTCGAGGAGAGCTGCCTGCTGAGGGACAGAGTTGGTGGAAAGAAGCACCTGCATAGTCACAGGTGGGCAGGCAGGAGTGAGGCTGCTGCTGCTGCTGCTGCTGCCCCTGCCCCTGCCCCGAGCCAGTGCAGAGATCACACTTACATAGTTTTCTCTTAGGGAGGGCCTCACACCCTCTAGCAGTGGCTTATAGGATTAGAAAAGGGCCAGAGATTGTCTTGACACTCCTTACACATCCTATAGTTTCTTATACCTGTTTGAGATGATCATGTTAATCCCTTCTATCCCCATCCCTTGTGTGGGTCTAATTTTGTGATCCTATCTCCTCCATCACCAGGAACCCCCAAACCTGCCCATTCTAAATAGGTTCTGCCATCCACCGCATTAATACAAAATATATAAGACCGTTTGTGGAAGCAAACTTTAATAGAATTAGATAAGACAAGAATGTAGTTTCTGAATCAAGCACCCAATGTTATCCAACAATTTGTGGGTAAAAGTCCACCCAAATGGGATTGGCCCAAAGCAAGTCCCGAAAGCCTGCCACAAGTCTAAAACACCTTTTGGCAGGGACCCATGGAAAAGGTTCAGAAACAGCCAGACAATTCTGGGAGGAACTAAAATACCTTTCGGCAGGGACCCATACAAAAGGGTCAGAAACAGCCAGACAGTTCTGGGAGTTAAAGAGCAAAATCAAAACCAAGATCAACATTGCCATAGCCAACCTTCCTACGGGTCTCTCACCCACATCTGTTTCAATCAGTCCAGGCCAGTGCAGCTTCTTCACGTGTCTCTCTGCTCCTTGGGCCTCTTCTGGTTCTCCATCCTGCTTCCTTCCTTCTCCTGTCTCTTCTGTGAGTCCCTCTTTCTTCTCCAGCTTATCTCTCCTGCTCAGCTCCACCCTCCCTTGGGTGGGGCAGGGAACCTGGAACACTCCCTTTTTCTGGGGACCACCCTGTTATACCCTGACTGTCTGTGTTCACACTGTTCCTCTCTGCTCCGGCAGTGGCGGACTCCTGCCTGGCCCCCAACTCCCAGCCTCCACAAACCGTGCTGGGATGGACTCCTCACCCTCTTCTCTGGGCCTCTCCCAGCCCCAGTGCATCCCTGTGCCCCCAGGGCTGGAGCACCTGGGGCGACCCCCTCCCCCCCTCATCTGGCAAAGACTGAAAACATCGCTGATGGCTGTGATTGGAGGTGGTGGTGATGAGGTGCTAGGGGAGGTGGAAGGCAATTTCCTCCAGAGCCAGGACAGCTCCCCACCACAAAGAATTATTGGGTTACCAATGTCGGCAATGCCATGGTTGAGGGACCCTGACTTAACAAATAACACAATCCACTTTGCACATTGGACAATCTCTTGTTGGGGCTTTTATATGTTGCGGGGAGGTAGTGAGAGAGTTCCTCAGCTGGCTTGCTTTTCACTTCAGTGTGAAGGGAGATTTGTTGCTCCTGGTCTCTACCCTCTCTCTGGGTCCCCTAAGGGAGGAGCAGGGATTTACCTGATTGTGGAGGAAGAGCTGGTGGGTCCTCTTAGACCCTGCCCTTCTCCTGGGAGACCAAATCTGCTTGGTTCCTGCAAACCCCACCCTAAAGTGTCAGGCTCTGCCTGTGGCTGAAAGCACCCTGTCCACTGCTGCCTGTGCCTGAGGGTGAGTCAGTCTGATTCTGGGGTGTGTATTGGGAACTCTGCGCTTGTTACCCTAGCCATGCTCTCCTCCAGCTTCCACGTCAATAAAGTGGAAGTCTTGGTGGCCTGTGTGTCCTCAAAACAGGAAAGGAGGAGAGGAGGACTTTGCAGGGTAGATGCAGGTGCCCAGGCCCAGTTGGGCCTGCAGGGTATTTCCTAGGGGAATTATCAGGGAAGGGTGCTTGAGCAAGGGAAGGGAGGGTGGCACAGGGGCCAGGTGAGAGGTGCTATCTCCCAGTGTCGTGCCCCCCTACCCCCGCCCCGCCCCAGCCTCCCAGCTCCATCAGTTGCTGGGTGTCGGGCCATGCTCCTGCCCAGGCAGCCTCTCAGCTGGGGCAAATCCCCAAGGGAGGGACGGTGCTCCCTGCAGCTGGGCAGCTGATCCTGGCCCAAGGGTGTCGACCTCAGAGGATTGTGGACCTGGGACGCGGAAAGAACTGAGTCACAGAGACTTGTGTGAGGGATTGAGCTCCAGGCTTCAGTGATTTCTTTATTTTTTATGAGAGTATATATCGCCACTACTTGGCATCAGATCATACAAAAAACCACCATCATGACAAAAATCCACCATACTGTCATAGACTATGTTTGGTATTAACTTGACATTTGTAACATAAGACATTATCAATAACAATGATGTGAACTAAATGATTATCAATCATGCACGTGGCGACTATAAAAAGATCAGATGCATACGTAGATAAGCATGGAGAACAAAAGAGTTTACTCAAAGTTCACCAGGGAGGTCTGGCCGTGTGTCACGTAACCTCAGGGGTCCATTTTGGGTCCTGTGTTTCACGAGTGTGCTCAGTGTTTCGGTCACTGTGACCTTGCCATGTTCCACAGGTGCGCTCGGCCTAACTCTATTGTTTCTCCACACAAGGGGAACAGAAGTCAACCACCTGCCTCTCTCCATCACTGGTTCCATCTTGGAGAGACGTCTCCTCAAAAGGAAGACTGACCTTTCACTCTTTTGCAGAATAGACTTCAGGGACTAATGTGGCACCGCTCTGTGACTTGATGAGAGGTGAGGAAGGATGAGCGGCGTTGCTGGGGCCTGCCTGAGTTTTCAGCCAAGGCAGTAAGAACAAGATAGCTTGTCCTTGGGATGAGGCTTCGGGAAAGTGCAATTAAGCTGCTTTGGAATGATTGTTCCTTAGTGTGCTTCTTCAGTCCAGCAGGAAGAGTTACAAATCTCTCTATGGCATGTGTGAGGCCCTGGGATGGAAACCCACCAGGGCAGACATGCTTTGCCAACCCCACCAGTCTCCTCGCAAGAGAGCACAGGGGCCTCAGAGCAGAGATTAGGTAAGGGAGCTGAGCCTTTAACTAGAAAAGGCAGAAAAGAGAAGGGGGCATGAGAGCCAGACTTTGTATCTGTTCGATTGGAGGCAAACCCTGCTGGGAAGATGTGCAATGTTCCCACTTAGACAAAACCTCCAGACAATGAAAGATAAAAGGCATCATTTCAGCAAGATCCAGATGTCTGTCAGGAAAGTGTCACCAGGTTCCAGGTGCTACTGCGTTTCCCTAGGGCAGGACTTAGCCCTGAGTACTGTCCCTGGTGTGGTGTTTAATCTCCATCTCTGCTTAAGTTCGTTTGACTTGGGTCTCTGTTGCTTCCAACCAAAAACAACACCCCCGAGTGATGAGTTGAATGGAATCTGTTCAGGACCCCTAAGCTGAGACTGGGCGTTGAGAACTCCCACAGCAATGTTAGGAGACAACTGTGTGGAATGCTCTTAATCCCTCGGGGGCCTCCATATTGCCACATTGAATGGAAGTGCTGAGCATTTCCTGGCCACCTCACTTGAGGTTGTGGGTGAGGAACCTAGAATGCAGGAGGGTGGTCATGGGGTATGAGGAACATGATATCACTTAAATCTAAAATCTTCCTTTTAGAAATCTGTTAATATTGGGTGGGTCACCGAGGACTTTCAGGGCAGTGACACTATTCTGTATGACACTGTAATGTAGTGTTATACATTTGTCCAAACCCATAGCATGAACAACACAAAGGGCAAACCCTAATGTAAACCTGGACTCAGTTAATAATGAGGTGAGGACAATATTGGCTCCATTGTCAATAACATACCATGCCTGGGCAAGATATTAATAATAAGGAAACTGGATGTGGGGTGGGGGGCTAGGTGGCAGCCCCTACACTTTCTATACAATGCTTGTGTAAATTTACTACTGCTCTGAAATATAAGTCAAAACAAATCTACTAGTACAAGATCATGTCTAATCTCTTCCGATTAAAAATCGTAGTACATGACTACATCTGTATCTTCTGCAAAAAAAAAAAAATGATAAGTGATATAAGCCCCATTTTATCATCCCTAATACCAGTTGCATATACACAAGCTTGAGCTGACACAAACCCAGGACTTACACGCCAACAATCTCCCAGAGTTTGCTCAAGTGCACGTTTTCACAGTTTCAACAATTCAATTACTTATCTTAGAAAAATACCTGAGCCCTGGACAAATAAGCCATATTGAAAGCTCTGAGAAACGAATTCACCTAAATGTTCCTATCTCTGGGTTGGCTACTTTCCCAAGACAAAGTTCTTTGCCAAATAAGTCTTGATTCCAGCTTGGAAGGGGGGAAGTTTATAAACACACACGGAGAAGCACAGATGCTTCCTGGGATCTAACAGCTCCCCAGCGGAGTCCGGGCTGCCTGCCACCCTCCCCAGGTCTCCACCTGAACTGCTCCCCGCTCCTCCTTTCCGATTTGTCTCCAGTTCACATTCCAGTGGGCCCCCTCCTCCAGGCAGGCAGCGGGGTCCTGCTCCAGGGGAGGGGGCCCCTCTTTGTTCTAGGTCAGCTTGCCTGTGCCTCGCACAGCCTGGGTTGGCGCCGTGTCCTGTGTCCTCTGGGGGACAGCCTCCAGCTGCCAGCTGTCACACAGCCCAAACCCCATCAGCCTTCCTCACTTGTAACATTTTGTTCTACAGCCACTGTTTCCGTGTTTCCCCAGCCCTGTCCTTACGTGGCTGGCTGGCTCCCCGCCATTCATTTGGGGTCCATACAGTTCCCCTGCTACAGACAGAGCCAGCCCTGCCAAGGGGCAGAGGAGCTCCTTATTTGACAAGAAGGACCTGAGCGCTGCATCCCCAGAAGCTCTTCCTTTTGGAACCAAAGTCCAAGACGTCAGGCTCCTCCTGCAGGTACTGGCCTTTGAGGCCCAGTCCTGCCTCATGTCTGCCCACCCTCCAACCTTCCTGCTACCACATCTGGGACCCCACGGGTCCCCCTGGTTCCCCTCATGGGCTCTAGAGCCAGGCATCCTGGATTCTGACCCTGGATCCTCCCATGTCTGACCGAGTGACCTTGGAGAGGTCACAGAACTGAGCCTCGGGTTCTCCTAGTGCATGAGTCAGCCTTCCACCGAAGGTCGTCATGAGGAAAACGCTTGCTCAGCGAGAGGCCTGGCCCCTGTACCACTGGGAGTCAGTGTCACCAATGTATTCTGACTTGTCCCATGCCGGGCGGGGCAGTGAGAAACTCCCTACCCCGGTCACCTTGCTGGGTGGAGGCGGGGGCCTGAGCTGCGCCTTTACTGAATTACCTACCCTGCTAGGTAAACTCTCTACCCTCCCTGACCTGCCCAGATTACAGGGGTGTTTCCTGAGCCTGGTGAGGCTGACCTTTCTCGGGGCCAAGGATGGCCCAGCCAGCCAGGGAGCCAAGGTCACCGTGGACAGGGACAGGGACAGCTGCTGTGTTGTGCTGATGGTTTGCCCAAGATTCTAGTGGCAGAATGTGGAGGAGGGTGAAGCCAGGGCGGGCAGGTCCCATCCTCTGGAAAAATCTGAGGCTGGGGTGATACCCACAAGGTCATGGCCACAGGTGTGGGTTGGTACCAGCCTCTCCCCCCATCAGTGAGTTTTCGATGAGTCATGACTATTGTTTCACTCAGTGTTTTCATTTAGCAGATATTCATTGAGCAGCTACTTTTATAGAAGAGAAATTATACTTTAAAACTGTAAGTAAAAGCAGAGTGTGGGGAATACAGCGAGGTTTTTGCCCAAGTCTGTGAGCGTGTGCGCCCGTGTGCACACAGTGAACGTCGGGAAGGATATTTATACCCCGTGTGTCTTGTTCTCTTCTTCAAATTTTCCTAGATTGTGTGAATTTCTTTTCCGTGAGCATGTAGACCCTTTATAAGCACGGTTCCCATCTGGGGAAAAGAAAGCATGTTGATAAGTCCTCCCTAGAAAATTGAAAGGTTGTGTGTTCACATCATGAAACTGGTGCTTCTCTCTCTCTCTCTCTCTCTCTCTCTCTCTCTCTCTCTCTCTCTCTCTCTCTCTCTCTCTCTCTCTCTCGCACACACCCACGGCCTGTGGGCTCTTACAATGCCCAGGCTGAGTCCGTAGGTGTCAGGGGCACTGGGAGTCTGCATTTCTTATTAGCACACAGTGACAGAGGCTGCTGGTCCCAGCACTAGATTCTGAGTCACCGGGCTCTAAAGTAGGGACCTCAGTGGGATCCCAACTGTCCTCAGGTGCAATTCAGTGTTGGGAAAAAGTCTGTAACAGAGACTAACTTTGTCACTATTAGAGCCCCCTCTCTTGGTGTTAGCCCTCTCTGGGTGGGCCTGGAAACCAGCTTTTCAAGCCACAGCACCTGCCTCTTCCTGCGAGGTGCACTGCTAGCCTCTCAAGGTAGACAGTGTCTCTTAGTTTTCTCCCGGAGCCAGGGTTCTGGGCTCAGTCCCTGCTGGACAAAACCACCCCCCCCACCCCCCCAAATCGGTCTGTACCTCTTTGTCCCTGCAGTCGCTCTTCTCCCCAGGCGATGGCAGCAGAGGACAGAGAGTCCCAGAGCGCAGCCTTCTCCCAACTGAGGGTGACAAGTGGGAATGAACACACGTTTTCCGTGTTCTTTCTAGTGGTTACAAGACCAACTGTGCCAGGTCAAATTCAATTATTTGTTTAGGATTTAGGCTCCAGGTTTTTTTCAAGGACATTTGGAACATTATACTAAGAGAGAGAATTTAGGATTCAGAATAGAACAGAAACCATGCAGAAATCTTACCTGGGAACTGAGCTGAGCTTCAGGTCCTAGATTGTGAGTTTTGAAGATTGTAGGGTCAAGGAGAAGCACCCTGGGGCATTCAGGGCCAGGCAGAAGGCAGTGACCATATACTGAGACAGCCTCAGCACCAGGCTTAGACTAGGGGCTAGAGGGTTTGCTTGGTTGGTTGTTTGCATTCTGACTTCACAGTCCTGGGGGCTAGAACCCCATTTTATGTGGGCAGAAACAGAATCAGCAAGGCCAGCATGGAGACCTCTGTCCCTCAGTTTGCTAAGTAGCAGAGTTGAGACCTTCAAACTACATTCTTCTGCCTACTTTGGGTGACATGCTTTTCTGTTCTGGCCCAGGCCAGCACCGTCACTCACAGAGTGTACTGAGGCGTGGGAGATCAGGTGTCCAGCACATGGAAGGGGCTGGCACAAGCCCAGAAATGCCACTGCAAGGCCCTCTGGGGCCTTCTTTACCACACAGGTCTCTTTGCAAGAGTGAACTCCCCTCCCGAACAATTTTTGCTTTCTCTAAATTTTTTTTTTCCCAGAGATATCCTTATGTCTGGACCCTCTCCCCAGAGTTCAAAGTTACTTAATTCTTGTTTTATTCTTGTCCTGGATCCCATTGTCAATCTAGTGAAGTCAATGGACCCCTTCTCAGAATCATGCAGAAATATACATTAAATGCACAAAATAAAAGACATTGGAATAAGGAGAACAAATTATATTCAAATGCAATAAGCAAAATATTTAGAAATTTTGTGATAAAATAATGCATGAGTTTCTTTAGAAAAATACTCAGTAATGGGATTTAGCAGTGAGTTTAATGACTACCCAATTAAAGCACTTCTGAGTGTAAATGACACTTCACAGGAATTACACGGACTCTAAGGTGATATACAGTGTCTGTGGTTTCTATTTTTTTTAAATATATTAGAGCAGAAACTATTATTTTTTTTAAGATTTATTTATTTATGCATACAAGAACTGGGGTGTGCCAGAGGTGTGGGAGGTGGTGAGAGGATTCACCAGAGACAGAGTGTGGAGCAGAACAGGCGGATTGACTGAAATCCACTGCTGAGGGGAATAGCTGGCCAGACAGGAGAGGTCTGCTGTGCCATATGGGTTAGCTCCCTGGCCGGGCATCAAACTTATGCTGTAGTGACTGCCTACGGCTTCACAGTGCTGAGACTCAACTCCTCCACCAGGGAGGTCCGTCTGAGGCTTCTATGTGACAAGTCACAGGGGCTGCCATTTCTACCTTCGCGATGTAGGAAACACCAACTTTTAGTTAGCAGTTTCTGAAAAATCAAGAGGTCATGTTTTTCCCTTTTCAGTTTTTGGATACCCCAAATTCTATGCAGGAAACTATTGTGGGTCCATGGATCCCGTTTAGAATTTACTTCCCAGCCATATAGTAGAACTGAAGGCAGCTTTATGAAAATAGTCTTTCCTGGCTACAGACGCTGAGGCTTCAGATAACTTTGTCAGTGGTGCTTGGGGAGGGGGCAGCATGAAGGGCTGTGTCTGGGGTGGGTGAGGGAAAGGAGGAGAGTGTCTATGGTGGGACTAAGGGGGACTGCTGAGAAACCATGCACTAGTAGAAAGGGCATCTGATGCCCCCTCAAGCCATGTTATTTTATGTTAAAGGAAGGGTGACCTGAGATGACTTGAGAACTCATAGGCAGCAGACTCTTGCATAGTCTTCTGATCTCCCTTTAGCCTTGGTTAGGAGGATTTTTATTGGCTCAGTTTAATCTGAATCCTGCATGAGAGTTTTGCAAAGAGGTGAAGATCTCCTTTGATCCTGCCTTCCTTGTGTGAGAGTTCAGCTACAAATAGTGCGGTGTCCTTTTGGTTTTCACCTCTAATAAATCTTTGTTCTTTCCATTTTCAATTTCCTGTGCCAACCTCCCAGGTCCCAGGTCTCCAGTTAGGTTTTGATGGTCTTCTATTTTTATCCTTTTCCCTTTGTTTTGGAGCTAGGAGGAGGCATAGATGCATTTCCCTCCAACTGAGGAACTTGGAAATCTCCAAAGGCTTTGAAAACATCACATGGCTGCATTAGCAGCTGCTGTGCAGAAACAGGGGTGAGGCAGTGAGGACATTTGAGATTTAATTCTATCTTAGCCACTCACTAACTGGTAACCTTAATGAAGCTATAGCCTTTCTCAGAATCTGTTTCTTCATCTGTAAATTGAGGGAGTTGGTCTAGTAGGCTACGCTGGTGTCTTTGGATTGAAAGGGACAATAAACTTGCATTAGCTTGAGCAAAATGTAAGATATTTAGCTTTTGGTGGCCAAACTATGAGAAGGCAGCAGGACCTCAGGAATAAATGGAACCAGACATTTGGTGATCATCAGAACTTTCTATCTCTTGTTTCCATTTTGCTCTGATTGTTGGCTTCTTTCTCATTCAGCCAGCTTCTTCAAACAGTGGCTAACATGAACCCTAGTGTTTCCGGGTTATACATAAGCAGCTTTATTACCTGAGCAATCTAGAGATTAGCCAGACTCACAAGATACAATATTCTCATAGAAGGACTCTGATTGGCTCAGATTGGATCAGTGCTCATCCATGAGCTATTGTGGCCAGAGAGGCAAAGCCACTTTATAAAAAATGGTTGCTTCCCAGTTTCTTGGTTTTCATGTGAATAGGGGTGGTGAAGGGGAGGGGAGGTGGAGACAATTCCAAGAAAAGCCAGGAAGCTGGGCATATGGGGAAAACGTGTGCTATAATGAGTTTGGGGTTTAATTATTAATGAAAGTTCTGCTGTTGCTGTGTCCAAGCACAAAATTATCTTCTTGAGCCTGATTAAAGTTCTTAACATCCTTTGTTCTGAGAAAATGTTGGCAGGAAATTAAAGCAGGCTTTGAATAAATTATTGGTCAAATTGTAGCTAACACAGTTGAATTTTTTTATATAGGCACAATCAAAATATATTCCTATGGAGATGATTCTGGAAATATGTGCAGTGAGAAGCTTCAGGAATCTGTCTCCCTATCAAAGCAGCAATTACACTGACAGAATCTGTCTGATGTCACTCTTTTGGAACTCTGGAGTGTATTGAAGGTGTGCAACTTCAAGGAGAAGACTTGGAAGGCAAACTTTATTTAATTTTGGTCAATTTAAGCCTAGTAGTAGTACCTACCGCCCAACGCCCACCCCAGTAATGTGGCAGACAGCCATGCACGTGTTCCTAGACAGCTTGCACACAGCTTACAGGAAGCAGAGTGGACGAAAATGACTCTGCCTTCAAAATATAGGGATCTGTGCTCTGATGGCTGATTGCTGCTTCTGATCTCAGAGGTGTAGGCAAAAAGTAGGGCAGCCTTTTTTGTTGCCCACCTTCTTTCCCCTTCCCCTATATGTGACTTTCAGGGGATTTAAAGCACCATTAGCCTTTTGCTTTTCCTCTTCATTTTTCTCTTTTCTGCTTTTGGGAGCCAAACATTAAAGACTATAGGATATTCAAAAAACAGTTGCATATGGGAACATTAGAAAGTGACTACACACATCCAGGGAAATATTCATAAAAGACCTGAAAAAAACTTAAGCTTACACCTCAGTCTTATTCTTTGCACAGAGACAACCTAAAACAACAACATCAAAATTGCAAAAGAAATTAAAAAAATCCCCAAACCCAGCAAATTCTGGGGAAGAATCTGATTGCCAGAGTTACCACATTATTAGATTCAAATGTCTTCTTTTCTTTTTTTTTTTTTTTAAGATTTTATTTTATTTATACATACAAGCTGGAGTACAGGCCAGAGGCGTGGGGCGGCGAGAGGGTTCACCAGAGACAGAGCGGGGAGCAGAACAGGCAGATCAGAAACACACTGCTGAGGGGAGCAGCGGGCAAGGCAGGAGAGGTCTGCCACACCATGTGGGATTCTCCCCGGCCGGGCGTCGAACTCGTGTCGCCACTGCCGACAGCTCCACAGCGCAGCGCTTAACCGCTGTGCCACCGGGGAGGCCCTCAAATGTCTTCTTTTCAACAAGGAATCACAAGTCATGCAAAGAAACAGGAAGTTATGAACCATTTAAAAGAGGGAAAATCAACTGAAAATGTCCATGAAATTGACCTGATGGCAAACCAACTAGACAAAGACTTTAAAGCAATTATCTTAAAGAGGTTCAAAAGACTAAGATGTGGAAAAGGTTGAGAAAATGATGTATGAAATGATGGAAATATCAATGAAAAGATATAAGAACCTTAAAAAAATTCTGCAGCTGAAATGTACAATGATTGAAATGAAAAATTCACCAGAGTATTCAAAGGCAGATTTGAGCAGGCAGAAGAAAGAATCCCTGAGTTTGAAACAGGACTATGGAAATTGTCAGTTCTGAAGAACAGAAAGAAAAAAGATTGAAGAAAAATGAATGGCACCTAAGGGCCTGCAGGACACCATGAAGGGCAAGTGACCCAGTGAACACACTGCGGGGATCCCAGGAGGAAAGGATATGGAAAGGAACAGAGGGAATAGGAGAAATACTGATTGAAATCTCCCCAAATTTGGTGAAAAACATGAATGTAAGCATTCAAGAAACTCAATGAACTCTAAGTAACATGAACAAAAACTGCCTACACCAAATACACTATAATCAGATGTCCAAAAGACATAGTGAAGAAGAGAATCATTAAAGTAGCAAGAAAGAAATAACTCGTTACATACAGGGACCCTCATTAAGATTCAGCAGATTTCCCACCAGAAACGTTGGAGGCCAGAAGGCAGTGAGCTAACAGTCAGAGAGAGAAAAAGAGAGAGAAATTAAAACATGCCCTAATAAGCTGAGGGGATTCCTTTCCACTAGATCTGTCCTGTAAGAAATGCTCAAGGGACATGGACGGACACTAGATAATAAATCAAAGTCATATAAAAAATAAAGACAATGAAAGTTACTATTTTTGTGACAATGGTTTGGAACTACTTTTTTTGTTTTCTATATGATTTAAAAGACTAATATATTAAAAGAAACAATTATTAGTCTAAAAGTTAGTATCATTGTAACCTTGGTTTGTCATTGCACGTTTTGTTTTCTACACAATTTAAAGACTAAATGAGGGAAGTATTAGCATTTTAGAAATCATTGATTTATGTTTTGGGTACACAATGTATAAGAATGTAATTTTGTGACATCATTTTCCAAAGATATGGGGGTGGGGCTGTAAAGGAGCATTTTTTTTGTACATTATTTAAGTTAAACTCATATAAAATCAAATTAGCATGTTATAACTTTAGGGTGTTTAATGTAGTATTCATGATAAGCGCAAAGAAAATATCCATAGAATATAGACAAAAGGAAATGAGGAAGGGATTTAAACTTTCACTACAAAACAAAAATCAACTAAACAAAAGAAGACAATAGTGCAGAAAATAAGGGACAAACATGTGATTGTCATGTAGAAAACAAATAGCAAAGCAACAGAGATCCTTCCCTATCAGGCCTTACTTTAAATGTAAATGGATTAAACTCTCCAACCAAACTCCAGAAATTGGCAAAATGGATAAAAGCACTTGATGCAGCTATACCCTGTCAACTAGAGACTTGCTCTGGATTCAGGGACACAAATAGTTTCAAAGTGAAAAGACGGAAAAAGATATTCATGTAAATGCAATGAAAAGAGGGCAGTTATACTAGTATCAGACAACATAGATATTCAATCATAAAAGCTTACAAGACACAAAGATGGACATATATTGATTAAGGTTCAATATAGCAAGAAGATACAACTATCTAAAACATTTGTGCACCCAGTAACAAACCCTCAAAATATGTGAAGCAAAAGCTGACAGAATGGAAAGGAGAACTAAATAATTCTATAGTAGTTAGAGACTTCATACCCCATTCTCAATCGAGGATAGTGCAATGGGACAGAAGGTATATAAAGAAACAGAGCACTTAACACAATAAGCCATCTAGATTGGATAGCAACATGTAGAACACTTACCCAATAACAGCATGCATGTTCGTCTCACAAATGAAGTCGCAATCGATTTTTAAAAAATAGATATCACACAAAATATCTTTTCCAACTGCAAGATGAAATTAGAAATCAATAACAAAAGTAAACTTTACAATTCACAATTTTGTGGAAAATCAGCAACGGGTTCTTAAACAACCCATGGATTAAAGAAGAAATCATAAGCTATATTAGAAAATAGGTAGAACTGAATGAACAGAGAACAGAGAGCTGTTCTTTAATGGGTAACATTTTAAAAGATGACAAGAATTATAAAGATGGAGGGTGGTAAAGTTGCATAGCACATGAATATATTTAATACCACTGAGCTCTAACTTAAAAATAGTTAAGACATTAAATTTTATCTTGTGTATATTTTACCACAATTTTTTTAAAAAAGGGAAAAAACCCAACCAAATGTACAAGGAAGCTGCATAGAAGGTCAGAGGTGAAAAAATAAAACGTTTATTTGTGTTATATGTTTCAGTTCAGAAGTCAGCTAACTATAGTACGGGAACCCAATTTGCTTATTTTTATAAATGAAATTTACATTTTGTCTGTATGTGTGTGTATATACATATATATGTGATCCTCCCCCACAAAGGTATATCTAGATGACTCAGAAATGTTTGAGATGCTCTGATTGCCTCTGCACCTCTGTGTGAGTAGAAGTCACACACTTAACTGCAGAAAAGTCATGGTCAGGTATGAAGGCGGGAGAAGACACTCCACCTTTGCATTCACAGCTGCAGCAGACAAATCCACAAATTACTTCTCTCTACACCCACACTACTGTAGTTTAAGTAAACAGCAAAGTGCAAAAAGCAATAAACTGCTTTATAGTGGGTCCTGGATACATAAACCGAACCCAAATTTGATATAATGAACTTTAACATTTAAGCTCTTGAACATTGGAGGTAGGAAACTGATTTTTAAAATACTTTATTTTGAAATCATTATAGATTCACTTGAGGTGGCAGAGCTAGTGCAGAAGGGTCCCAGCTTCCCTCTGACTGGTTCCCCCCCCCCCAGTGGTTATACTTTAGGGACAGTATCAGATCAGGGAGCTGACATTGGTACAATGTACATGTGTGTTTGTTATTTTATCACCTGGGTAGATTCCTGGTTCAGAAGTTTCCATAACCACAAAAATCTTTCCTCCTGCTACTCCCTTAGAGCCACACACAGTCCCTCCTACCATCACCCCTTACCTGAGACTCATTAATTTGTTCTCTATCTCTAATGTATTGAGGAGACTGCGTTTTAAACCCAATTTCTGACCCTCCCAGCTGTGTGACCTTGGGTGAGTCACTTCCTCTTCTGGACTTTGGTTGACTCATCTCTGATAAGGATGAAATACATCAGCCTTTCTCTCAAATTTCCACAAAATGCTAGGATCTTAAAATTTCCCAGGGATTATGAGGAAAATGGGCTTTTATGGCAAAATAAACTAAGGGAAAGCTGTTTTAAGTAATGAAAGCAGGTTTCTTTGCTGGGAATTTTCAGCCCTTTACTATGTTAAAGTGGGTTGCAAATCTTCCTGTGTGAGGTATGTATACAGCAACGCTTTCCAAATTTATTTGAGCACAGAGTATGGCTCCCTTATTGAAAACATCTTCTAGAAGTTTTTTTTTTTTTTTTTTTTTTTTTTTTTTTTTTAGCGAATATACTTTGAGATACCCTGTGACCGAGGATCTCTGAGGTGCCCATATCCTGTGCAGAGGGTTAAATTGTGTCTTCCAAAAGATGTGCCCACCTGGAACCTCAGAATGTGACCTCATTTGGATTAAGTGTCTGCAGATTTAATGAACATGAGGATCTTGAGGTGGGATGATCCCAAATTAGGGTGAGCCCTAAACCCAGTGAAGAGGGTCCAGGAGACCACACAGGAGAACACACAGATATGAAGAAGGTCGTGTGAAGACAAGAGGCAGAGATGGGAGGCAGCCATTCACCCAGGACCCCAAGAATTGCAGGCAGCCCCAGAAGCCAGGAGGGAGAACGCACCGGGATCTCCATGAGCGCCTCCAGCCCCACCCACACCTAGACTTCAGACTTCTGGCCTCTTGAACTGAGAGAGAACCTTCTGTTGCTTTACATCATCCAGGTTGTGGTTATTTGTTAGGACTCAAGTCCTAGGAAATGAATGCACCCCCCCCCGCCCCCCGGGGGCAGGGTGTGAAGCGAGGAGAGGTCTCCTTTAGGTCTCCCTACTCAGGGCCTTTCACAGAGGGCCGCTCTTCTCTGGGCACATTTCTCCATGCTCTTTCACGTCCAGCTCCTTCTCTTTCTTCTGGAATTACTTTAATGTCACCTGCTTGGAGAGTTCTAAATAGTCCCCTGCCCACGACAGTTCTCTCATATTACACGCTTACTTTTTCTCCCCGGCACTGAGCCCACGGTGGAAGCGCCAACCTGCCTGTTGGGCGGTTTGATCAGCATCTGTTTTCCATGGGGGCAGGAATGGTGTGTTTGTGGCTCTCCTTCTGCAGACCTGGAATAGCACTGCCCTGTGCTCACTTAACAGTGACAGGGAGGAAGAGAAGAACGGGTAGTTTCTGCAACAGGTTCCAGCAACCTTTGGTTTGGGGGTGACGACTGCCATCCGGCCACCCTACCGCTGCCTGGGAGGATTTCAAGGCCCATGTCCTCCTTGACGAAAGGAGGGCAGTGACCAGGCTGAGCATGGCTCTGTCCTCTGTCTGCAAACCCACTGCCTAACAGCCTCCCACCATGTTGTGGTATGGGGTACCACAGTGAGGGCAACCTTAGCTCTGGGACTTGTCTAACTGGAGCTCCCCACATGGACACAAAGCACCCACACATCTTCCTTCTGCTCCCCAATCATCAATCCCTGACACTTAACAGAACTTCCTGAGTCTGGACTCATTTTTCTAACCAACTCGGGCACAATGTTGTCAGTAGTTGTTTTCCCTTGTTGAGGACTCCCCAGCAAGAAGCCCCGGTTCCTGCTAGCTGTATGGGCCCCATGCCCAAGGAGGAGTGCTATTAACAAAGACCTGCAGGGGGCATCCCTGATAGTGTCAGGCCAGTTCCACCTCCAGGCCTCCAGGCCAGGAGACTTGGCCAGCGCTGCTGCTGTGCCCTCAGCCTGGAGAGAAGGCTGAGCAAGGAGCAGTGCAAAGGTAGGCGGTGTGTGTGGGGGCGGTCCTCTCACTCTGCATGCCCCCTACAGCCTCCCAGCTACCCCCTCTGTTGCAGGCCCCCACAGGACTCTCCATGTTGAGATCAAAATGCTTCTCTAGTCTTAAGGGTTAACCTTCAGATGGGACAGAGGGTGGGAAGAGAAGGGTGGGTCTGACTCTCCTCAGCTCCCGCCAGGAGATCCCAGGTGCAGCTGATCAAGGTCTCCAGACACTGCCCCACAGAGGACTGGCCTCCCACTCTCCTCCCCTGTGCCCTCTCCCTCCCCCAGGGTGAGAGAGCAGGGAGCTGAACTCTGAGTCTCTGGGGGAGGCAGAGGGAGCAGGGGTGTGGAAGCCAACTGCCCAGCCCGGCCATTCCATCCAGCCTCTGAGCACCCAGAGACTCAGCGACAGCGCAAGGTCTGCAGAAAGCCTCTTCCAAAGGAGGCCTGCGGTGTCGTCTCCTCCCAGACATCCATCAGCGCAGCCCTGGGGGACGCATCAAGGGTGGAACTTGGGGCACAGTGAGCCCCCCCTAAGTCCTCCTGCTCACCCCCAGGCAGCCAGAAGCTGACTCTCAGCAACAACCAGCTGGAATTTAATGAGCACATGTGCTGGGGGAGGATAGTGACACCCTACAGGGGAGGGAGGTCTTCCCTATACAGGCAGAAGTAGAGGTGCCCAGAGATCATCCAGTGTGAACCCCCACAGCACAGAAGTGCCCCACAGTGGCGCAGAGCTGCTGTCCAGTCCAGAAACGGCTCTGTGGAACTCGGAGTTCCACGGTCAGACACCTCCACCTGCTGGCGTTTTCCTCCCAGCAGCCTCAGGGGGCTGACACTGTTGCCCCAGCCCTCAGGACAAGAGAAGCCGCTGGTGCAGGAGATGCAGTAAGTTCAATTGAGGAATGGACAGGGGGTAGCAGAAGATTCGGGCAATCCAGGGCTCCCAGGAGTCTCTGGCTATGTCTGGGAGGACTGGGGGGACCGTGGCTGATGGCGGGGTTCCAGGCGGGAGGTGGCTCAGAAGGCTGGGTTGTCAATGCCCCTGCAGGCCCCAGCATGTTCTTCAGGCCTGAAGCTGTAGGGAGGGGGTGGTTCCATGGGGAGCAGGACAGGCTTCAGAATAACCTGCAGGGGAAAAAGGGGATATAGAGACTCCTTAGGGCCTGGTGCTGGCCATGGCACCCAGAGCTGAGTGTAATGTGTGCCAGGGAGACCCGGGCTGCCCTCTCGAGGGGCCAGAGGCTGGCGTAGGAGACTTCCACGGCCCCTTAAGCTCAGGACAACAGGGAGGCACAATCGGCTAAGGAGCAGCACAGGGGTTGGGGCACACACCCACCTCATTGTAGGGGGGCGGGGGCTCAGGGATGGACACCCCGACCCTCTCTGGGGGGGCCTCGGAGGGCCTTTCTGGGGGTCCCACATGATCCATTGGGATGTCCAGCTCTGGCTTTCTGTAGTTGCAACAGCAGTGATTGATCAAGCCACAGATGCACAGGAAGGGGAGGGTGACGAGGAAGGTGATGATGAAGACCCTGCAGTGAGGAGGCACCAACCCCTGCTGAGTCTCCAGGCCGTGCCCCCAGCACCTCCTGCCCTGGCCCACATCTGCCCCCTGGCAGGAAGAGGAGCCGCCCGGGAGGACTGAGCTGGAGAGGCTGCCCAGGCTCACCTCAGGGGGCCGGAGAAGATGTCCTGCTCTTGGCAGCAGGAGTCACCACAGCATGTGAATCCTACGGGGCATTTTCTGGGGGGGCACAGAAAGGACACAGTGTTGGCACCGAGGCCTCACCCATAACTCAGGGCAGAGTTCAGACCCACCCCTCGCTCCCCTCTCTGCTCAGTGGGAGAAACTCGCAGCCAGGACCTAGGAGCTGGGCTCCGGGCTCATCTCCCTGCGGACCTGCGCTCTGGGTCAGTTAAGTTCCTCGCGGGGCCTCAGCCCCCCGCTCTGTAAAGTGGGTGTGATGTGAGTCCCATCAACTGAGGGCCGAGCCACTGCCCCCCTGTGGACAGGTAGAGAGGTGTCACCATCACCCTGGGGAGACGCAGTGGGGGACAGGCAGGGAGAGTGGGAGGGGCCCTCGCCGGTGCCCAGGGAGGAGGAGGGAGGAGGGGGTGTCCCGGAGTCTGGGACTCGCTTGATGCCCAGCACCCTCGGCCCATGCTTGGCATTTCTACTGAGGGTGTCCGCCCCCCTCCGGGGCACCCTCAGAGGGAGGTGGCCTGACACCGCCGTGAGGACCGCATTGGGCTCAGACGCCACACCAGT
>PVIJ01017425.1:0-29435 GCA_004024925.1 Scalopus aquaticus | reverse complement strand
ATTCCCAAAAGTGGGATTGCTGGGTCGTATGGAAGCTCCATGTTTAGCAGTCTGAGGAATCGCCATACAGCTTTCCATAGTGGTTGGACCAGTTCACATTCCCACCAGCAGTGTAGAAGAGTTCCTTTTTCTCCACATCCTTTCCAGCATTTGTTGTTGCCTGTATTTTTAATGTGTGCCATCCTCACAAGTGTGAGGTAGTATCTCATAGTGGTTATATTTAAAAACTTAATGAAAAGACTTTGAACAATAAAAAGGCAAAATATTTTAGTGCTAACACCCTTATGCAATTAACTTAATATTTGCATTGTCTTTTGTAGCCTTATTTTAACATAATTTCAGTCATATTATAATCTTTACAATTTTTCTACTGCGAATTACCAGCTATCTCTGTCTTGTAATAAAAGATTTTTGTTTGTAAAGATATGTACATTAGGGCCTCCCCGGTGGCGCAGCGGTTAAGCGCTGCGCTGTGGAGCTGTTGGCAGCGGCGAGGTGAGTTTGACACGTGGCCGGGGAGAATCCCACATGGCGCGGCAGACCTCTCCTGCCTTGCCCGCTGCTCCCCTCAGCAGTGTATTTCTGATCTGCCTGTTCTGCTCCCCGCTCTGTCTCTGGTGAACCCTCTCGCTGCCCCACGCCTCTGGCCTGTACCCCAGCTTGTATGTATATAAAAAAAAGATATGTACAATAGAATAAGATAAAAATAAATAAAAACCAGCAGGCTTAAGAAATAATTCAAGAAAAAGAAAGGGAAGGGTATTTCTAAATAGAATTTAGAAATGTTATTTGGAATGAGCTTGTTGTTCCTTTGTCTAAAAAAAAGTCTTTCAAATTTAATTTGAATGTGTGCTTTTTTCCCCCTCTCTTTTTGGATAATATTTTTCCTTGATAACCAGACAATTTAAAGCATTTCATTGACCTTAGATGTAGTTATACTTTTCTATACAATCTTCCTGTACTCCCTTTATATCAGTAGTTTATTAGTTCATACAACAGAATCACTGAGTGAGGGAGCAAAATATTTGACAGCCAGAAAGAGTTAAGTATAAGAGCACAGACTTTGATGCCAGTAAATAAAAGAATAGATTTAAGAAATATTAACCTAAATTATATAAATTTGAGACAAATGCCAAATACATTTTCTCTCTCTCCACATATATATATGTGTATTTGTGCATAACCTTACATATATGGAAAGAGGAAGAAATTTATTTCCTGAATAAAATTTAATATTTTCCCTGTTAGACTAATTTATTTTCTCCAAGAGTTGCTGTGCTATTTGCTACAAGAGACACTATTCAGAAGCACTATTTGGTGGTCCATTAAGAAAGCAAACGATGATGGATGATGATAAAAATGAGTTATGAGACTGTTGAAAGAAAAATCAGTCATAGTGAGTTGGATGTGATTTTTTTCCATTAGGAAATCAATGAGAGATTTGATTAATTATAAAAATAGTACACAAACGTTATCTTTTGGTACGAGTAAAAAATTATGTGTTTTCTATTGTTCCTGACCAAGAATATGAACTCATTGATTTCTAAATAACCCCTTCAAGTTTTGCAGTTTTCCTTTGTGAATTAACTGTGAAAGATACATATTTCACACATAGCTGCCTCATGAGCATTCCTTTTCTAATAGAGAAAACCTATATGCAGTAAAAGCTCTGTTCTAACATGACTGCTGTGGGGTGTCCAGGGAGATGTCTGAACATGAACTGAGCCTGGTTTCTGATTCTCCCACTTATTAGTAGGTGTAGTCTGCCTATGCTCAGTATCTTTTAAATAAATGGGAATAATTTTCACAATGAGGTTAATACTTGTTTAGAAGATAAAAGGATATATTATTTATCTAACACAATGACTATTAAATGTTAGGCTCTGAAAAGGTTGTAGCTACATTACTGCTGGTGGTATTAACTTTTGAAGCTAATTGCAAGGATAGAGAACAAATTTCCTGCAAGTTTCTCATAGGCACCGTATTTTCTAGATAAGTGTTTAGGATTTGAGAGAGGGAATGTTAGGTGTTATTTCTTCATAGCAAGTTATGTTTTTGTACCTCTGTGTCACCTTGACCCTAGTTTGGGGATTTTAATAAATTCTTTAAATTTATGTCTTTTCATATTTTAAATGGTGTATCTTTACTTACAAATATTAATTTTATTTTATCTTTCCATTGCTGCATCAACTACATTATACTGCTGTTATATAATCAGTCAACTAATAAAAGATGAATGAGATTCCAGTTATTTGAACCAAGGGAAGGACTGCTGACTACAAGTAAGCAATCAAAACATCATTAATGGAAGCAAAGTGGGAGAAACTCAATGAGTCATCATCATTTAACAACACTTTTAATCAATATTACAATCATATCTTAATCTTAACACTCTTGTAATTAAAAAAGAGGAATGGAAATCCCTCTTAAAGTCGACTTAGTGTGCTCACCAAGATAATTTCAGTTCATAAAGGCATGTTCTAGCTGAATCTTCTGAGTTGTGCTTGTGACTCACTAAGCTGCCTTTGATGATGGTGAATCACTTCATATTTTCGGGGAATAAGATTACCTGTCATGGATTTATCGTTGGTTTGCAATGGCTTGAGAAATGTGCACTGTTACAGCTAAGATAGATAACAAGATGAATATGGAAAGAAAAACTAACCTCTGATTTGGGTGTGATCTCATCTGTTGGCTAATAGGACAGTAAGAGAGATACTACTCTAGTTGGTGTTCAAATATTGCCAAGAACTAAGAACACAGAAACTAAGTGTATAGAAATAAAATCTTCAAAGCCAATAACTTTCTTTGTGCCTTCTTAAAACGTAAGTTTACACTGCAGTCATAAATTGGTTTAATCTGTGATTCATAGATCAGTCCTTAGTCAGTATATCTTGCTTGTGAAGTAAACATTTTAGGTGTATCAATACATAGAAGCTGAAATTAAAAACAATCGTAATCATTAACATACGATAATATTCTAACATCTTTTGATTTATTATTTTACAAAGAGTAAAGAGTATACCTTTGCTTGCTATCTTGCACATGTTTCTCCCATTTGTCAGTTGCTTCTCCATTGCTGTGAGAGGCATATAGTACATGGCACAGAACTGCACAGAGTACAGAGACACAGAGCTGAACTCCCTGGGATCATGGCAGACCAACTTGGAAATTATCCTGTATCTTTGTTCATCTCTTTCCTTGTCTATAAATTGGATAATAGTGCTTTTCTCTGATATGTATAATACTTTTAACAGTTAGTTATTATAATTGGTACTCAATTAATGTAAAGTAGTTTTATCAATTAGAAGTTTACTTTCCAGATATCTTGTGCCAGTCTAATAGTTATCATATCTTTTTTGGGGTAGGAGGGGTAGAGGGTAGAACAAAAAAAAGAGGGGGTATAGAAGTTGATTGTTTTGTCATTACAGCATTTGGAAATTTTCCTTACCTATCTCTTCCAACCTACTTTTCCCAGTCTTTTACAGGTCAGTACTTCCCTATGTCACCCATTTGCAGTCAGAATCCTAAGAATCATACTTAACTCTTGTTTCTGATTCCCTTTATCAATTCTATTCTAAATCTATTCACCCAGCAGCCAAGGTAATCAACTTAAATAACAAAGTGTATCATGTCTTCCAGCTGCTCAAATGCTCCCAATGGCTTCCCTTTCCTTTATCCTTCAAAAAAAGAAAAAAAAATTGGAAAAATCTTTTCATGTTCTACTGGGACCTTTTGTGGTCCATGGATATGCTAAATTCTCCCCAGATTGAGTGTTCTTAGTCTATGAAAAATATAGTGGTTACCAGAGATGGAGGGGCATAGTGATGGGAGAGAAGTAGAAAGGTCCTAGATGCTAGAAAATGGCGCTAGAATTTTGGTGGGGGGGTGGGGTGAGGTTTATAAACACATAGAGGTAAAGATGCACTCCTGAAATTTACGTAGTTTTTAAAAAATCAATGTTAAATCAAGTAAAAATAAGCAAACAAAAACAATTTACTCAGCTATCTTATCTGTTGAACTATAAGGCACTTTCCAAGTTTTCATTCCCCTAATTGTTCTGAAGGGCACTATTGCTAAAAAAAATAAGTGGTATTTCTACAAAATTATTTAAACGGGCATCATTGTTCCACAAAAAATGGATTGTCATTATCAAAAATGCCTTTTGTTGAAAAAGTTTGCTTTATTAGAAGAAAATTATTTCAAATTAACATATTAGTGTATATTGTAAATCCAGAATGGAGTTTCTAGTTCTCTTAAGGGTGTAAGATTGTTTTCTTAAACAGCTTAATTTTATCTTTCTCATTAATTTTTTATACCTTCCTGTATCAGCTCAGCCAGAATCCTGGCTTTGTATTAAAAGGTGAGTTGTCCAAATCTTTGGATGAATCATAATCTTAAACATCCTGGCCTGTGTGTTTCATAGTAGTTTTTCCTCAGTATTTTTTCTTTTTAAAATTTCTTCTTCTTTTTAAAAATAGTTGAAGTCACAAATCTATTTTTTCCTGACTAGGCACTTGAGTAAATTAAAAAAACAAACTATCAAAAAACCTTTTAGTTTGTTGTTTCCACTTGCTAACTCTTTGAGTCTTTAATAAGGTTATTTAGAAGGTAAAACTCTATGTTTATTTGTTTACTCCAATCAGAAGGAGCTGCTCAATTTACTTCTAAGTTTCATACTTCTATTTTACATCTTTACCCGGAGCTAAGTGTAATTTGAAGTATATGCAGTACTTGTTTATTTCCTAGACTGTATGCCAGCAATGATTTGAGGTTGTGGTTAGCATAATTTAAGAGGACTTGTTACTTATTCCCCTAAGTCATGCATAGTGTTGTAAACCAATGTTACCTCAACAACAACAAGAAAAATTTAAAGTTTCTTTCAAGTTTGTTTTATAGAAGAGCTATGTCCTTTACTTCAAATAATCTGAACATGTTTTCAGAACAGATTTTGAAGGAAAAGTTTATTACATGGTAGAAGCATTCTGCACCAATTTTCTATCACTTCTGTAACAAGTCGCCCACCTTTAGTGGCCTAAAACAACACAATTTATTATCTAACACTTTTGTTAATTGGCCCTCATTAGGCTAAAAGTAAGTTATCAACAGAGCTACATCCTTTTCTGGAAGTGTAGGGCAGAACATATTTACTTGCCTTTTCCACGTTTTAGAGTCTCCCAAGGTTTTTGGCTTGTGGCCTCCTTTAATCTTCAGAAATGTACATCTTTCTGATTATTCTTCCCTTGCTGCATCTCTTTCTGGCTCTTTCCTCTGTCTCCCTTCTTCACTTATAAGGACACTTGGATTATACTGTGTCCACTGGGATAATCCAAGGTAATATCTCTGTTCTTAAGGTAAGCAACCTTAGTGGAATAGCAACCTTAATTCTACTGAATTCTCTGTTGCTGTATAAAATAATCTAGGGATGAGAGCATGGCATCTTTCAGGTGGGGCATTATTTTAACTACTACACATTCTTAAAAATTTGTTTGTTACATTTGAATATAAATAAACTTAGGAAATTTTTTTCTGGTAGAGGTTCTCATATAACTTGCTTTACTTAATAGATAGAATGATTTTAATTATCTAACAATATGGATATGCAGATGTACCCTTTGGCATGACTGAGGGTGAAAGAAGCCAGTTTATTCTCTTAAATTGTCTTCATCTCCAGGTAACCCACTTCTGCACCAAAGAAATAGGAACATGGAAGTAAAGGACACTTCATGGGAGAGGTGGAGACAGAGACAGAGACAGGGAGAGTGCAAGCAAGCACATGCTTACTAGACAGGAGTGGATCAAATAGCAAAAGTAAAACAGAGGGCCTTCCTGGTGGCACAAGTCGTTAAGTCTCAGGTTTCAGCCTATGCAGCAGTCTGAAGCCACAGCAGCACAGTTCTTTCCCCAGCCAGGGAGATTCCCACATGGCGCAGCAGACCTTTCCTGCCTCCTCTGCTGCTCCCCTCAGCAGTTTATTTCAGTCATTATGCCTGTTCTGTTCCCCACTCTGTCTCTGGTGAATCCTCTCACCACCCCCATACCTCTGGCCTTCACCCCAGCTCTTGTATGCATGAATAAATAAATATTTTTTTTTAAATAAAACAAATTGAATTCATTTGGTTTTGTGTAAATGAGGCTCTCTCTGGTAGAACACAGTACAAATGTCAGCATTTGATGTTAGATTTTTTTTCAGGTGGAGGCTAAGAGGAATGTGACTTAGTGACCCATAGCAAATACTGCTATCTTAGTTTTCTGGAGATAAGAAGGTGTCTAGTCTTTAACTGGAAAGTTTGCAGTAATATCTAAAGTAGATAAATAATAAATAAATTGTATTCGTTGTGGGTATCAGAAAAACTATTTATCTAAGGCTGAAAGTAAGAAAAAATTCAGGTGAAACTGCAGAACATTTGAAATTTTCCAAAAAATTTTAGTTTGGGGAAGTAGATAAAAAGTTTGAGTGTAGTTTTTTGGTATCATATTATTTCGGTGGTACAGAAATACATGGTACATAGGAAGTATGCCATATATCATTTATCTCTGTTTAATTTTGCCTCAAGTTTCTCACTTTTTCAGAGAAACTAAGTGGACATAAAATGAGAAAAATAATAAATGATAGCTTTATAACACTTGCTACAATTTATTGAATGACTGTGTGTATATGTATGTATGTATGTATGTGTTTGTATCTCAGTTATATATTTTTCTCCCAGATAATTTATATATTTTTAAAACAACTCTGTGAATGAGGAAACAGGCAGTTTGCCCAGTCATACCTTCTAATAGGCTAATATGTAGTAAAGTGGATTTTAGAGTCACTCTTCTTTGACATTGCCTCTCAGAATATGAGAGAACCAGAGGACTATAAATAGCCTTGTAAGCTTCAAGCTTATCAGGCAAGAGACTTGTTATATAATCCAACTACTCTCTGATTCCTGGATATGCTCTGTAGCAATTCAGTAAGTGGTTAGCTAATCTGTCTGAAGAACCCTTTTGGAGGGGCTACATCTACCTTTATATAGTCCATGACTCTTGCAGAGTTCTTCTAAGAACTTCTAGGATTCTATCCCTTTAGATCCTCCTACATCCTTAGTGGTAGTTTCTGAAAACATTTAAGGAAACAAAGTATGAAAATGATCACCCTTTACATTGTTGCCTCCTTGATCCAATTTTCCTGTAGAACTTAATAAGGTCAACCAACATGAGAAAAATGGTTAATAGAAATTATTTGGTTATAGTTAAGAAGAAGTGTAATAGCAAATCTGTCCCAGTTTGTTGGGACATGTTATCTTTTTATTAAAAAAAATTGCCACCTTACATTCCTAATGTTCATGTTTAGATTATGAACATTCTAGAGTTCATCCACTTACCATTTATTAAGATTTTAATATGTGCCAGAGACTGTGCTAAGTGCTAGAATACTGACAAGAGAGATTAAATCAGTTTTCATAGATCTCAAAGAATCCTTGGGCCAACAGATATTTATAAAAGCAGTAAGATAATGTGATGATACTGTGATACATATGAGTTGTGCTGTGCTAAGAATGAATTGAAGGTAATAATGTAAAGATGAGGAGAAGGGTTTTATTTATGGACTGTGGGAAACAGTATATACCTTTGTGAACCTTCCTTGGCTTTTGTCTTTAACTGGATGGTTTTGTGCAGTGAGGAGTTAATGCGCAGACAAACCAGCAACAATTTATAATGTTCCTGAGATGTCATGGAATTAAATTGGAAATACAGCTTTGGTTATCTCAAGACTCCTTATATTGCTAATTTACTAGTCATGAAAGTGGAAACAAATTAATCATGTGGGAAAAGTTGCATTTTAGGAATTAAATCATTATTCTTGGTTTAAGTTTGTGGCTCTCTCTCCAAAAAGTAAATCCAGGTTATCGTGGTTTTATAAATGACATTAATGTTGAATATATTTTTATTCTTTATTTGAAATGTCTCCGAATTTTTTCTTTTCTCTATTCGCATTATTACTATACCAATTATACTCTTCTGCTTAGCAGTTGGACTAGTTACTGCTTTCCAACTTATTTTCTTGTTACCTGTTTTTCCTCTTCTCTTGTTAATCTTATATCCCTGCCATTTTCACAAGGTATTTCTCTGCATAAGGATGTACAATAATCTCTACTAGTCCATTTCATATATCACTTTTATTTGATTTCTTGGTTTACTTTTAAGTCCACTGTGTATATATACCACATCTCAATTTACTCATGCATCATTGGGTACTGAGTTTGTTTGGGTAACTTGGCTATGTAAATAGTGCTGCAGTGAACATAAGTGCGTATATCCATTCCTTTAGGGTTTTTTGCATTCTTTAGGTAGATACCTAGGAGTGGAATTGCTGGATCTATGGTAGATCTATTTTTAACATTTTGCTAAACTGCCACACTGTTTTCTATAGGGACTGGACCAATCAAATTTACCGACAGTTATGTGCAAGGATTCATTTTTCTCCACATCCTATCAAGAACTAGTTGTTTCTGGTCTTTTGTAAATGGGCCATTCTCATGGAGTGAGGTAGCATCTCAATGTGGTTTTGATTTGCATTTTCCGGATCATAGGATGAACATTTTTATTTTATTTTATTTTATTTTTTTTTTGAGTTTACTCAAAGCTCTTTATCAGGAGTTACAGGCAGAAAAGTGTTATCCTTCAGCCTACTGCTTTGTAACTTCTTCCTTATTTAAAAAAATTTTTTTCTTTATTTCTTTATTTATTTTTATTTAATTTGTATCCTTTAAATTATTGTATATCCCCATAGGTTTCCCACCACCAATTCACCCGTGAACCATCACCATAGTCCCTTGTGCTCTTTTCTCCCCTGTTTTGGTCTCTCTTTCTCCTCCTCTCCTGTGGAATGTCTTTTATTTGTGGTTGTCTGCTAGTTTTTGCTTTTGTTTATGTTTTGTGTGCTATTGACAAGGGGCTAATATCCCTTATCTACAAAGAACTCACGCAACTCAACATTTTTAAAAAGTATTTGTTGGTCATCTGTATGTCTCCTTTGAAGAAGTTTCTCCTTAACTCTTTTGTTCATTTTATGACTGGGTTGTTTATGTTGAGTTGTATGAGTTCTTTGTAGATAAGGGATATTAGCCCCTTGTCAGATGCATGACATACAAATATTTTATCCTGTTCAATCAAATGTCTTTTTGTTTTAGTGACAGTTTCTCTTACTCTGCTGACATTTTTTAGTTTGATATATACCAATTTGTTTCTTTTTGCTTTTGTTAACCTCAACATTGGGGTCAAGTCCCCAAAGACTTCCATGAAGTCAATGTCTTGGAGTATTTTGCCTGTGTTCTTCTATGTATGTTATGGTTTCAGGTTTTACATCCAAGGATTTAATCCATTTTGAGTTGATTTTGGTGTATGGTGTGAGCTATTATTCTAGATTCATTCTCTTGCATGTGACTCTCCAGTTTTTCCAGCACCATTTATTGAAGAAACTTTCCTCTTCCCCTATATACTCTTAGCTCCTTGGTCGTAAATAGCTGTTTATATAAGTGTGGGTGTTTTTATGGACTCTCAATTCTGTTCTATTGATGTGTGTCGTTTTCACTCCAGTATATTGTTTTGATTACTGTTGCTTTGTTGAATGAGGTCTGGAGGTGTAGTACCTCCATTCACCTTTTCTTGTTGGATTATTTTTTTGGCTATTATGGATATTTTGTGGCTCCAAATGAACTTCAGTAATATTTTCTCAATTTCTTCAAGAATTCCATAGAAACTTTAGTAGAGATAGCACTGAGTCTGTACATTGATTTGGGAAAGGTGGCCACATTAACAACGTTGATTCTTCCAAACCATTAGCCTAGAATAGATTTTCATTCTTTGTGTGTCTTCTATTTCTTTTAACAATGACTCATAGTTTTCTTTGTATAGGTCCTTCACCTCCTTTGTTAAGTTTTTTCCTAGGTATTTAATTCTTTTTGATGTGATTATAATTGGGATTATATTCTTGACTTCTAGTTTATTGTTTCATATAGAAACAAAACAAATATTTGTGCATTGATTTTGTAGCCTTCACGTCACTGCAATGATTTATTGTTTCTAATTTTTTAGTTCATTCTTCAGAGTTTTCTCTGTATATTTTCGTATCATCTGCAAACAGTGATAGTTTTACTTCTTTCTTAATTTTGGGTCCATTTATATCTTTCTCTTATCTAGTTGCTCTAGCTAGAACTTCCATTACTATGTTGAATAGAAGTGGTGAATGTAGACAACCTTGTTGTGTACCTGATCTTAAATAAAAAGCTTTCATTTCTCACCATTGAAGATGATGTTACTCTCTGGTTTGTCATATATAGCCTTTATTATGTTGAGGTGCATTCTCTTTATCCCTAATTTTTGAGATACTTTTATCACAAATGTATGTTATATCTTGTCAGATGCCTTCTCTACATCTAATGATATGATCTTATGATTTTTATCTTTCCTTTTGTTGATGTGGTGAATTACACTAATTGATTTGTGGATGTTGGACTCTCCTTGCATCCCTGGACTAATATCCCTCTTGGTTTTGGCTTGCAGTCATTTTCATGTATTGTTGAATTTGTTTTGTTGAGATTTTGTTTGGGTTTTTGCGTTTGTGTTCATCAGGGATTTTGGTCTGCAGTTTTCTTTTTTTGGTGATGTCTTTGTGTTTGCTACCAGAGTAAAGTTGGCCATATAAATTGTGTTTAGAAGAATTTCCTCTTCCTTCATTCTTTGGAAGAATTTTAGATGGATGTCTCTTTGTCCTTGGAGAGTTGGTGGAACTTACTTGTGAAACCATCTGTTCCGAGATTTTGCTTTTTTGGGGGAGACTTTTGATTACTGTTTCAATCTCCTTATTTATAAGTGAGCTATTTAGATTTTTTTATTTCTCCCTAGTTTAGTTTCAGAAGTATGATATGATTTAAAAATTAGTCTATTTCACATGGGTTATGCAATTAATTGGCATAAAGATGTGCATAATAGTCTCATTATATTTTTAAAGTTCCAGTTTTTGCTTTCCTTGCTCTTTTGTACTATCTTTTTTGCTGTCTATTTTGTTTATTTCTGTTCTAATTTTTACTGTTCTTCTTCTGGCTTTCGGTTTTGTTTGTTCCTTTTATAGTTCCTTAAGGTGAGAGATAAGATTGTTTATTTGAGCTCTTTCTTATTTCTTAATGTAGGCCTGTATTGCTGTATACTTTGCTTTTCACACTGCCTTTACTGTGTTCCATGTCTTGTGGTAGTTCATGTCTTTATTTTCATTTGTCGTCAGGTATTTTTTATTTTTCTTTTGATTTTTCTCATTAATCCAGTTGTCATTCAGTAGCATGTTGTTTAAACTCCAAATATTTGAGGGGTTTTTTTAGTTTCTTTCTTGTGATTTACTTCTAGTTTGACATCATTGTGATCAGAGGATAGTCTTGATATAATTTCAATTTTCATGAACTTATTGAAACTTGTCTTGTGAACCAGCTTATGATCTATCCGTGAGAATGTTCCATGTGCACTTGATAGGCATGTATACTCACCTTTTTTGGTGTACAGTTTCCTATAAGGGTCTATAAAGCCCATTTGATCTAATACCTCATATAAAGCTGTTTGATTGTGCATAGATGTAAGTGGAATTTTGAAGTTCCCTGCTTCTGTTGCACTGCTGTCAATGTTTTTTTAAGGTGTGTTAATATCTATTTACATATTTTGGTGCTCCTTTGTAGGTGCATATATATTGATGCATGTTATGTTTTCCTGATTTATTGCTCTCTTGTTCATTATTTAATGTCTACCCCTATCTTTCATTACCATTTTTGGCTGAAAGTCGATTTTATCTGATATAAGTATGACCATATCCGCCTTTTTGGGGGTACCATTTGCTTGTTGGATTATTTTCCAACCTTCTACTTCTACTCTGTGTTTATATTTAAGGCTCAGATAGGTCTCTTGGAAGACTGGGTTTTATTGAGTTGTTGGAAAAGTCATGATGTATTTTTTTCAAGCAAAAATTCATCACAACTTTTCTGACAACCCAGTATTTTCTCATCCAACTAGCCATGTTAATTGGTGATTTCAGTCCATTTCCCTTAATTTGATTATTTTGACTTTAGTTTTCTGATTCTATTTCTTTGTTTCACTCTTTGTAGACTTTCATAATTTTAAGTAGGAAAGCTCCTTTCAACATTTCTTGTAAGGAAGGTCTAGTCTTGGGGATCTCCCTCAGCTTCTTTTTTAAGGGGGAGAGAGATTTTTATTTCTCCCTCATATCTGAGTGAGAGTCTTGCTGGATAAAATATTCTTTGCTGACAGATTTTGTCTTTGTGTATTTTGAATACATATGTCATTCCATTTTCTCCTTACTGGCAGACTGCTGAGAAATCTAATGAAAGTATATGGGAATACCTTTATAAGTTATCTGCTTTTTACTCCTAGCCACCTTCAGTAGTCTTTCTTTGGTTTCAACTCTTGGTAGTTTCACTACTATGTCTTTGTGTCGGTCTTTTATTTAGATAACCAGGTGTTCTCTTACCTTAATCAGTTTGTATACTTTGTGCCTTCCCCAGTTGTGATAAGTTTTCCTCTATCATTTCTTTAATTAAGCTGTCTGTTAGCATCTCTCTCCCCATTCTGGAATACACATTATTCTTGTGTTGCCTTTCATAATGGAGTCAGTTCTTAAGATGCTTTATTTTTTAAAAATACTATTCATTTTTTTCTCTTCCGTCTGGATCCTTTGTACATCACTGTCTTCAAGATCACTAATTTGAGCCTCCATTCTGTCTGTTCTGTTTCCATAGCTTTATCTCAACTTGTTAATCTCATTTTTTGAGCCATTTACATCCTGAATCTTTATTGTTAATTCTCCCTTCTGTTCATAATTTTATTTCTGAGCTCATTTGTTTTCCTGGACTTTGTTGTATCTCTTTGATTAGCTTTTCTGAGTTTTCCTGTATCATATTGACTTGTCTTTCTGATTTTCCTTCTATTTTTTTTAAGTTTCCTTATTAATAACAATTTTGAAACTCTACCTGATAGAGATATACTTTTCTATGTCTTAGTTTATGTATTCTGGAGTATTGTGCTTTCTTTCTGATGTCATATTCCCTAAGGTCTTGAGTTACCATGTGTCATTTTTTTTTTTGGTCTGCCCATTTTTTGCTTTACATTTCCTTATTATTAAAAAATACATATATCTATAGTAGTAGTCAAGAGAGTTGAAGTTTTTGTTTTCCCACTATTGGTACTGGTTTGACTGATTATTTTTGCTTTGTGATCTTCTGTAATTTATGAGACTTATTATCACAGTTCATATATCAGATAGGAGAGTATCTGGAAGGGTCCATCCACTAGTAGAAATGTACACAGGATGAGGGGGTGATGGCTGAATTTTATGGTGCCCTTTATATCTGTAACTTCTAAAGTTACAGTTCTATTGCTCTATAGTCTGTGCTCTTTCAGTGTGCTTCAGGAGGTCAGACAAGCCACAAGGGGTTTGGGAGGGGGAGTGTAGTCTATTCTTTACAGGAATTGGGCCTTAATGAGTCACCCCAACTTCTCTTTATTGCTTTTGCCTTTGGAAGAGTTTATATTTTCTCTTTTTCCTCTCTGTTTTCCAGGACACATGTTTGAGCCACAACCCTGACATGTCCCCTGCCCAGATCATAGTCTGTGGGTATCTCTTTCCACCTATCTCTTGTTTAATAAAGTATGATTTTCCTCAGTATCTCCTCATGTAGTCTTTGTCTGCAGGAACACAAAGATGGTTCAACATCTGAAAACAAATAAGCATAATTTACCATATCAATAAGAGGAAAAAATAAAAATAAGAGGATCATATCAGTAGATGCTGAGAAAGCATTTGATAAGGTTCAACATCCATTAATGATGAAAACCCTCGAAAAACTGGGGATACATGGAACATGCCTCAATAAATAAAGCCAGATATTACAAAACCATAGTTAATATCTTTTCAAGGTGAAAAACTAGAAGTTTTTCCACTAACATCTGGTATAAAGATGTTCACTCTTAACTACTGCTCTTCAATATAGTATTGGAAGTTCTAGCTAGAGCAATATCAAGAGAAGGATATAATAGGAATCCATATTGAAAAAGAAGAAGTAAATCTATCATTATTTTCAGATAATACGATAATATATCTAGAGAATCCTAAAGACTCCATTAAAAAACAATTGAAACAGAAAATCAGTTCAGCAAAGTGGCAGTTTACATCAATACACAAAAATCAGTTGCTCTTATATATGCAAAAAATGAGTTATGAGAGGGAGAAATCATTAAAACAATTTCATTTAAATTACATCAAAAAGAATTAAATCCTAGGAGTAAACTTAACAAAGGAAGTGAAGGACCTATACAAAGAAAGATATAAGACATTATCGTGTAGTTGGAAAACAAAGAAATATTTTAGTAACATTTTCAGAGATTTGTAGATATTCCAAAATTTGATGTTGGATAGCTTATTAAATGTTATTTGTAATGTAGTCTCTGAACCCATATCAAATATTTTTTGTATTACGTACATTGAAACCGATAAGCGTATCTTGAAGTTCGAATGGGTCTTTAACCACAGATGACATTGTTACACATATTTTGGAGATAATGTTTAACCATTCTATAAATATTCCAAATGTTGACAAATCACATTGGAAAATAAACTAAAAAATTACATTTGTAAATATTACCACTGATCTAATCAGAAATGGCTTTAATTTGGGAGAAGCTATAAAGCTCATGGTGGTAGGTACACCATTTTTAAAACTTGAAGTTTGTCATTAACAGCAATTATTGTCAGTTGTTCTTCTTGAAGTTCACATTGTGCATTTTATAGAAAATGTCTCTGATAACTAATCTGAATAACTATAATTTATCTGTCAGTTTTTCTTTCAAGTAAAGTGGTGTTCCATGAAATGTGCTTATTCAGCTCACAACAGAAACAATTGTACTAGTGATTTTCCTTGAGATAAACATTATAATTTGCTGTGCAGTAAAAGTTCTTTATGTACGCTTCCCCATTATCAAAATGGATATTAAAATGAAATATACTAAAAAGTGGAGGTTTGGCAATAAATTTCACTGCTTGATTAACAGAATTCTTAATGAAAGTAGGATTTTTTTTTCCTTTTAGTGTCTGACTGAACATTACAATATCTACCAGTAAAATTTTGCATGCTTTTTTTTTTGATTCATGCTAAGATGTCTATAATTTTACCACCCCCACCATGATTTTTGCACCATCAATACCATTATCAATACTTTACAAAAACATTAATATTTCAGATCCCTAAAAAGAGTCTTGGGAATTCCCTGGAATTTAGAGAGCACAATTTAAGAACTATTATCTAACAGATTTTGCTTTTCTAAATCTATCTACTAAGGCTTCCAATACAATGGTCAATAGTAATGGAGAAAGTGGATATCCTTATTTTGTTTCTTATATTAAAGGAAATGTCTCTTGTGTTTTCCCATTAAGTAAAATACTGGCTTTAAGACTAAGGAATATATTTTTATCAATTTAAAAATACATATCAATTACTGTTTTCCTAAGTTCTTTTAAATCAGAAATGGATGTTAAGTTTTGTCAAAGGGTTTTTCTTTTTTGTTATGTGTAGCAATCCTTTTTCTCTTTAGATGTTTATGTTGTAATATATCATTAGACATCCTAATCCATGAATACAGTTTCTGGATTAAATATCACTTGATCATACTGTATCTGTCACATTGGGTTATAAGATTTAGCTTGTTAATACTTTAATGTTACAAAGGTATTCCTAAGGGATAATAATCTGTAATTTTCTTTTGTTGTACTACCTTTACAGATTTACACTTTTAATGTTACAGTGGTTTTATACAAGGAATTTGGAAATTTGTTAGTAAAAAGCATTTTAAACTGGAATCATTTATGTAGCATTGGAATGAATTGCTCTTTAAAGATTTGATAGAATTTTTCAGTGAAAAACCATCAGGGCCTGGAACTTTTTAGTTGTGAAGTTTAGTTTCTTTAAACTTTCAGATATAAATCAGTCTTTCAAAGCATTCTGTCATTGACTAGGTACATTTTATAAACTTATTTTTGGAATTCATGTAGGCTTTCAATTTTTTTGACATAAATATTTGTATCCATAACATTTTCATTCTTAAATTTTCAATGATTGCTCTCTCCTTGTTTCTTATGCTGTATTTTCTTTCTCCACTTCCCCTTTTAAAATAAGTATATTTTTACTTTTTAAGAAACCACAATTTTGACTTATTAATTTGATCAATGATTCTCTTTTTTGCTTCATTGATTTTTTTGTTTATCTTCATTATTCATTCCTCTAACTTTGTTTCTTCTGATTTACTTTATTTAATTTTTCCTTTCATTTATGACTAAATTCTCTAGCACATTTATTTTCATTCTTTTGTTTTTACTAACAAAAATGTTTTAAGACTATAAATTTTCTTCTGAATGTTTTAAATGTATTTAATAATATTATATAGTTTTTTTAATATCAATATCTTTAGAAGTTCTCAAATTTTTGTTTAATTTTTTCCTTTACCCAAATGTTGGTTAGAAGAAGGGGTTTTTCCCCTTAATATTCCCGTTAATATTAAGGAGGAAGGGACTTTTTGCATTCTATTTTATTATTGACATAGCTTTACTGATTTTTCTTCAGAAAACATCGTTAATATTTCTACTTTATCAAAACTTTAAATACTTTTAATAAGATTAATATATAGTTAACTTTTGTGAATATTTCTTGTCTACTTAAGATGGTGTGTATTCTTTAACTCAGTAGTACAGGAAGTTTGATACAGATCCAAATCGTACAATTTATTGACTATTGTTTTGGACTCTTAAGGCTTTACTTAGGTTTTGTTCATTTAATCTGTCTTGTACTGAGAGTTGTATGTTGAATTCCCTTTATTATGTTTCTTTCTCTTTTTGCATGTGTCTTCTGCTTTGTAAAGGTAGTTGCTATGTTAATTGGCACATGAATATTCATGAACGTGATGTCCTTTATTATGAATTGTGGCAGTTAACTTTAATATATATGCTGCCAAAGTGAGCACCATGGCAGTTAACTTTAAAAAGAGTTCTTTTTGATTGAATTATACTTTATCTGATAACAAGATCACAACTCCATTTCCTTATTGGTTCCATTTGCTTTGAATGCTTTATCCTTTCTGAATCACTTTGTTTTGGGTGTATCTTTGAGATATCTAACATGAATTTGTTCCTATGAAATAAATTGGAAGGTTTGATCTTGTAACTGGCTCATTAAACCAAAGCACATTTATAGGTATAACATATTTTATCTCAGTTCTGTAACATTCATTGTCTTAATTTATTATGTTTTATTTCATCAGTTATTCCCTTTTGTGATTGGTTTGCTGTACTTTTCAATTCCTAAAATTTTCTTTGTAATTCAGAAAGACTTCAATTTTTTCCTTGTGGTTACTTTTATACTTAAAATACACTTCAAAAATCTTTTAGACCATGTTTTTATTCACCTTTTACTAGCTAACTTGTCAGTTTTTAATTGCATCCTTTTACCTATTGCCCATAAAACAGTTGAGATTATTCTACTTTATTTTTCCCTTTCATCTTTTGTACCATGTTTTGCTTGGGCTTTTTAAACTTTTTCCAGAAGTTGCTTTTATTTTTTAAAAATACATCCATATGTCTATTTTTTCTTATATTTACAACTGTATGTTTTATACAACCAGTATGCTTTAATGGAAGTAATTTCTCACTCAAAAGTTTATTCCAGTGAGAGGACAGATTTAATATTAACTACACTTTGAACACTCAACTATTATCCATGTATATGGTGCAAAACGCACAGATTGTGAACCACATTGACTTGGTTTATGATTAAGGTTTTTCCAGTTCCACTCTGTATATCATTGGTCAAGTCAGCAACCACTCTGAATCTCAGTTTCCTCATTGCTATAATGGAGATTAAGCAATATTGATAACATCAATAATTATAGTAATGATACTGGGCAAATGGGGCTTCAAAATTGGACAAAGACAGTGCCCAAATTGCATACTGGTCACTATCTTGGTTCTGCACCCACTCACACAATTGCAAGACTACTCAGGCTTAGGGAACAATAACAATGGGATTTATTTAACAAACAGGAAAAAGCAAAGAATTACTAAAGTCAACATATGGCTGTTTACCTTACTTAAAGCAATGTCCAGTCCTTTAAATCCCAGAAAAGTAACAAAGGTGGCTTCTTCCCGCCACTGCTGATGTGGAACTCCTCTTCCAAACAATAGGCCACATTTCCAAAACAGCATCTTCCTTCTTCTGCGGATGCACAACAGCCAGAGTGTAGGCCAGGTTCCAACTCACTAGGATGACACAGAATACAACTGGAGATGCTCCCGAAACTGCCATGGTGCCCCAGCACAACACCAGGCCAACAACACTGCAAACAGCAACTACAGCGGCTAGACAGCCCAACAGACTGCACTCGTGCATTTTAGGAATGTGCCTGCTTCTGGCCTCTGCCTTCTTCCTTTGGCCACAGTAAAGACAAAACTGGGAGCAGTTTCCATCGCTCGGCTACTTGCAAAGCCTCCAAAGTCGCTGCCCCAAAAATCACTAAAGATTCAAAAACGTTTCTTCTTTTCCTACATCATGGTGACTGCTTCCTCTATTCCTGCATCATGTCGACTGACTTTTCCATTCCTACATCAGGGTGACTGATTTTTCTTTTCCTACATCATAGCTACTGAATCTCCTCCTCCTTCAGTCCCTTTTATTTCTCATCAGACTCTCCACCCCAGACTGCTGAACTTAGCATTTTCTCTGGGGCTATTCATTCTCATCAGCAAACCCACTCCAGGGGGCACCAAGTTTACCAGACTTTGGACTCAGCCCGGTTACATTAACACATACTTATGTAGCACTTATAGCTATGTACTGATCTCATTACTTAATATATATGAACTAATTTAGTCCCCATAGAAGACATGTGGGATTTTCTTAACTCTATGTAAAATTTTGATCATGCAGGATTTTGATGATTAGAAAAAATATGTATAATAAAATGTCAGTTACAGTGCCTGGGACAGAGTAAACATTTGTTAAGTAGTCATTATCCTGAGGGTATTGGCTAGCACAGGTATGTAAGCAGGGAAGAAGTAGAACTGAATATATACAGTGGGCAATAAAAGGAGAGTAGATAAGCAGTATAGATAAATTTCATAATCTTTTCTTGTGCTAATTATAACCATAATTTCACAATCTTTACTATTTTTAAAACTTAAAAAATCTTAATTTTCCTCCTACACTACAATGTCATTTTCAGCAAATAATTGTTTGATTTACAGGAATGTTTTCTACTCTGTATGGGTAATGCACTATATAAGTAAAATAAACATGCCAGATGGCTGATAATAAACATTATGGATAATATAAACCAGGAGAGATGGGGTATGGAGGTGAGGATCGGGTTGATTGTATATACTTTTCTTATTGTCTTTCCTGCATATGTAAGCTTAACCAGCAAAGGAAAGGGCAAAGAGGGAACAGATATGGGGAGGAAGAAAAAGGATTAGGGTATAAAAATTGTGATTGATATTTAACCTTTTGTTTATTCAAAAATGTGGAATAAAGAAAAACCTCCTCAATTATGTGGTCCATTTTTTAATTTTAAAAAATTGTTTTTTTAACTGAAATATTTAAAATAAACCCATGTCCTGAAGCCTTGATTTTTGTCACCCAGGCATCCTGATTTCATTGACTTCTCCAGTTTTTCCATGGCCTTAAGTATTTGCTAAAATGCCTCACAGATGTCTAATACATTGTGCTAAGCAGCACTTTTGCTGTCAGCACCACAGCAGTGAATGAAGTACCTCACAAGGGAACTGTCAAATTAAATGTTGCACACAGGACTGGCTATGTCCTCTCCCATTTGGGAATGACTTACTGTCCCTGTTCCCAAGTGAAATAAAAACTCCTTCCATCTGTGCTAGCCTTGCATTCTGAAAAGGTTTTGGGATTTATAATTTTCAGAGATGGAAGACAGGAGCAGTGAAGCACTAACCAAATTTAAATTGCTGCACTGCCTTTTATAACTGTTTCTACTGATGGGGAAGTTAATTGTCTCTGTGCTTCATATTTATCAACTGGACTCAACTGAAAATTGAAAAGTTGACAAAACTGCAAAAAGATTAGAAGAGGAAAAAAAAAGATACTGACATTCAGCATGATATGACTGGGAATACCAAATTATTTTATTATTGATATATTTGGTAAGATGATCAGGATCTTTTAAAAAATTCTGGTTTTATGAATTTGAATATATTAAGTAACTACAATAAATATGTTAGTAGGCATTTGTGTTAAATATACTTTGCTACATCAACAGGTTGGTTGCTTCTCTTGCTGAAGACAAAGATTTAAAGAATGATCGTGTTAACAGTGCATTGGATTTTAGAGTTAACTCAGTGAAATATTCTTGATTTAAGAAAGCACTAGTTCCTGCTGTTAATGAAGAAAGAGAAATAAATGCAGACAGGGCTTAGTGTTAGACACTGAGAAATCCTTACAATTTTTTATTCTACAACCCTCTTGTGGCAATGTTTGGAACTGTGATTGAAGTAGAGATCTCAGAGATATTCAGAAAGACTGATGCTAGTTGATAAGCTTTATATTAGTAGGAATGGTAATTGGTAATGTCAGTAATAATAATGCCTAATTAAATATGTTTCATTATGTAAATATTTGGAACTTAGTGTTTGTTTTGTTGGAACATTTCCTTAGTCTCTGGAAACCCCAAAGAACATATTGATAGTATAACATAATCTTTAATGAATCAGAAGCCAATGTGTGCAGTAAATCAATAAAAAACTATTATAATATTTTTTGTTCACAGAAATGAAGTAATTAATGTAGCATATAAAAAATTATATTAATTTTGTATCTTATACTTTAGTAATAATTCCATATGATTACGTTCCATTTGCCATCCCTAACTCACTGGAAATGTTCTTGGGTTATGGCAGAGAGTTTTGATCGAAATGCTTAAAAATTTGTGTTGTTTTGTTGTAACTAGTGTGCATACTAAGATGCATTTTATTTCTACTACCTGGCCTGCTATATAATTACTCAGTGATTTTTGCATTTTATGATTTGGACTTGTTAATCCAGCTCTAGCATCTCACTGTATTTCTCCCAGGATGCAGTCCCAAAAGACAGGCTATTTACCTCTTACATAAACCCAGCCCATTTTTTTCTAACAGATGTAGGATTGTGTAACATCTGTTAATTTCCTATAACTTTAAAAAACCTTTCTCTTCTAGCTTAGATATTCTTTTACTTATTTTTTTCTTTTCCAAATATGTCCCTCTTTTTATAATTTCCTTCCCAGTAATGACTCACATTTATTAAAACTAGAATTCTTATGTTGTTGATAAAGTTCAAAAGCAAAGTCACATAAATTGACATTTAGCTTAAGGGCAGTCAAGGTAGGGGAAGCATTTCAGAGGTTCTTTCTGCTCCTTGCACAGTTTAATTTGGAGCTGTATAATACAGACAGTCCAAAATCAAAGAACATTTGGCTACCCTAGGATTACCCTATTGGAATTTTAGCTTTGTGAGATTGATCCTATTATATCTCTGATGTGATAATGTTTAGAACTTAAAACCTGGGAAAGTTTAGGTAGCAGTTTATTATCTGTGCTGTTGGCATTGAATTTTAATTTCTGACACCCTTCATTAAAAATATCTTTCCTAGCTGACCATAGATGAATGAGGTCAGAACAAGGTTCTCATTATGTCACAAAACTAACATTGTCAAAAAATATTTTGGTGATGATAAAAAAAGGAAGTAAGTGATCAGATTCACTGATGTGGTACAATTGGCATTGTTTCTTTTGATAGAATTATGGCACTTTAAAAAATAGTTTATAGGGCCTCCCTGGTGGCGCAGCGGTTGAGCGCTGTGCTGTGGAGCTGTCGGCAGCGCGCGATGCGAGTTCGACGCCCGACCGGGGAGATTTTCACATGGTGCGGCAGACCTCTCCTGCCTCGCCCGCTGTTCCCCTCAGCAGTGTATTTCTGATCTGCCTGTTCTGCTCCCCACTCTGCCTCTGGTGAACCCTCTTGCTGCCCCACGCCTCTGGCCTGTACCCCAGCTTGTATGTATAAATAAATAAATCTTCAAAAAAAATAAAAAATAGTTTATAGTGTATGATGTTGATTTTCTTGGAATGAAATCCATCAAGAATTCAGAGGACATCAGAGGTGAGATTTTACTTAGATACCCTTGTACAGTTCTCTTTATTTTATAGATTAAAAATTTGAGGCACAAAACTCAATAGCTAAGTTTTGTAAATATTTATTGGAAACTTGTAAGGAGCCAAGGTAGAAAACATGGAACATGAGATTACTAAAAGCTACATAATTTCTGATCTGGAGAAACTTGGCCATCTTTTCTTTTTCATTTCAATCATACTCCCTTTCATCTCATTTTTTTCCTTTCAAAAAGTCCATTTAACTTTAAAGGGAACATTTGAGTTTAAAATTAATTTTCAGCATTTAGGATTTCTATCTATAATGTAAAATGTCTTCGAAGTTAAAGGTATCTGTCTTATCTTAGATTTATATTAGCATAAATGGTTTATCTGGTTATCCTAGAAATTATAGCTATTAGAAATATTGCTAAGGAAGTATAGTTAGCTCCATGTTAAGAATGGTTCCATGGTTGCAGTTAAGATTTCCCCAATATCAGCAACTAAAGATGACTAGTAGAGGACAGATGGGATACCTGACTAATTAAGCCTTGACTGACATTAATTAGACTCTTGAAGATAAAGTAGGCATTTGAGAGCAAGTTTAGAGAAACATAACAAAAGAAAACTAATTTTTCAGGGCACATAGGTCATATGGCCTTCCAAAAAAAAAAAGGACACTCAAAGATGGTTGGAGTTCAGTTGATTTTATTTACTCATTTCATTTTTTTAATTAGATTAAACGTACAGATGAAGTAATCTCCCCCTAGATAAAGGTACAATTGCTTTTTTTTTCTTCATGATTTGTCATGGTATTTTTCTTCTCCTCCTTCCCTCCTTTCCACTTCCCTCCTCTAATACCTCTGACAAAAAAAAACTCTTTTTATTATTTTAAGTTATAAAGGCCTAATATCTAAAAAGATTTGAGTAAGTACTGTACACAAGTAGGGGCATGTTAGAAATTTCTACCCATTCCCTTTTAGCTATGGGTTTTGAGCTTGTTCTAAATGCAGAATGGATTAAATGCCCACACTTCTGAATATAGTCTTTTTCTTGGTTTGTTTTTTTGATATCTTAGTCATTCTTTAGTATGAAATTACTAAAAGAAATTGTATATACATATCCATATACTAGATCTTAAGGCATATTTAAGTAATTTCTTAATTTTAATTATTTAAAATTATTTAACATTTGAAAACAGGTGACTTAGAGCTCATCCCAAATAAAAGATATGAATGCTATCATAAAATACCTGTCTCTCTGTAACTAAGTGACTGGACATGATACAATGGGGAAGGGAGGATAAATGACTAAAAATAGATAAGAACAATTACTTACCAGTTTCTAAGTTCCCTTTGAAATAAGAAGTGAGCAAAGACATGTTAATTAAGCATATAAACAAAGCAGAAATTATAAATCAAAATACTATACTCTCAAAGAACTTGGTAGTTCTTTTTTGCTAAGTGAAGATAGTATCAAACCATTAATTGTAGAGTGATTTTCTGGAGTTTTGACAGAACAAAAATGAGTAGTTAGAGCTTCTTATTTGGCATTGTTTTGGCATAGTTTCAAGTGTCCTGGATAAGTACAGGCAACCCACATATAGCCTCCTTCCCCTACTCTTGATAGCATTCACAAAGTGATGCTTGATTATTTATTTAGTTTTATTCATTTGTCAATCATTTACATAACTATATAATTTTGGGAGTAAAACTTCATACTCTGTGTGCTTTGCTACACTCACCTGGCACAAAAGCTCTAATTTCTACACCTTATCATATTACCCCCCGATATTCTACTCCTCCCACTTACTCCTGGTATAATCAGAGTAGTTTTCAAAGTCTGAGTTATTTTTATTATGTTTTATGGCTTTATTTCTTAAACCCACACATTATACTTCAGATATAATATGGTTCCTATAGAGGGAGTACATTCTTTCTGTTTATAAAAACATTTAATAAAGGAGAGTGGTTTTCTAGTAGAAGTCAGCAGGAGTGCTTTATCTATAAAAAGCTAAAGTGAAATTATTGAAAGGACAATAGGCAGCTTGTATAAAATGACAAGTAGAAGTGAAAGTAGATTTATTTCAAGTTTTGGCATTAATAAGATTAGGTATTAAACTAGTCACTTTGTGATTAGTAAAATATTTCATGAATTTAAATAGGGACTGTATTCTAGGTTGATTTATTAAAATAAGAATCCAAAATGAAATTCATTGTCAACTTATTCCATTACAGTCATTTACCCAAAATCTGTAATTATGATTTTGTCATACTGGAAAAATATTCTCCCCCACTTTGCTCAGACTCCTGTCATCATGAAACTTTAATGCATTTGCCAGCAGAATTGACAGGAGTCTTGAGAAGTCCAGAACTGTTAGTTTCACTTTTAACTAATCAATCCAATTTCTTACATACCATGTATCCAGAGGTAAAAAGTACAAAATTTGTATGCACATGTTTATTAAACCATTTTTGTGTAGCTGGGATAGCAAGATCTGAATGGGAAGAACTTGAGCCTTGGGTCAAACCTGAGTTCCAGTTCTGACTTAATGAATATCTGGGTCATCTAGGAGTTCATCTTCTTTGTGACCCAGTGTGTGTGACCCAGAAGTAGTATAAATTTTATCTCTTTTATTATTGCATACAATTCTTATGAAATTAAAAGGAAATCTGGAGTGATAAGGAAAGCACTAGACAAATAGAAAATGAGATTTTTGCTTGCTGCTCTTTTCTAGTTGATTTTACAATCCTAATTTTTTTTCTTTTTTAAGTCAAAATCCTCTGAAGTGTCCCTTTTACTCATTGTACAAGTCAGGGGATAGACAGGAATCAATGTGAGGCTAAGAAAAGGCCAGGACCAAAGGGTCTATCTTATGGTAAACAGCTGGTTGAATAGAAAAGATGAATTCAAATCTCTTGTTTTTAAAATAAATTTTCCCCACATTATTTTTTGAGGTAATGTTATACAACTTCTAGGATACTGGGAGAACTCAAGTTAGAAATAATTTAGTTATTGGCGTATCAGTACAGTTACAGAATTTTGAATTATAATAATATTTCTAGAATAATCCAATACAAACGTTTACATTAGTAGTAAACAGAGAGAGTACAAGTAAGCTATACTTGGATTTCTTTGGTATAAATACATAGTTTACTAAAGATTTAAACTTGGTTAGATGCCAAAGATGCAACTACATTCTTGCTATTAATATTTCATTGCTCACTAATAGCTTTTTGCATAGGAATACAAAATTCCTATTATGAGATGATGTAATAACAGTTCCTTTTGTTGATGTTATAAATGATGGAATTTTTAAAATAAATGACTTATGACTTTTTTATTTTAGTCATGAACCTGATCTGTAATCTTTCAACATGGTAACTGGAGTATTTATTGGTTTATGTGTTATATATACTATTCCACTGCAGTTGCTTTATGGTTCTGTGAAATTTTTCTAAACATCAAAGTTCAAACTTCTTGTTGGTGTTTTGTCCAGAAACTAAGACTTCCTTCTCGCTAACTAATTACTTCCTCAACCTGTCCAGGGAGTTTCAGGGTCTGAAGGAAGGTTATCCTAATAAGATCTTGTGTTCCTTTCTTGAAGTTTATAGAAAAATGTTATCATTTTGTTTACAGTTTATTGATATCCTAGTTGCAACATTTTTCTTCTCTGAAACTAAGTCGCTGTACTGAAAAAAAAAAACAAAAAAACTTGATATTCTTCAGGAATTAATTCATTATAGAGTGCTCTCTTACTAATATTTTTAAATTACCAATCACAAATATGACTCAAAGACACCACTATTTACTAGTTGTGTGATATTGGGAAATTTAAAGAACTTTATCTATGAATTTGCTTAATAATTGGTAAAAACAAAGACTTAATGAGTTCCTTACATCTTATATGCTGAACGTAATGCCTATATATACTCCGTACTTGATGAAAATTGTCTGTCATTGTTATTATTGAATGTAAAGATCAATAATTATCATAATACTGTTATTGTAAAAGATGTAGTGGTTGGAGGTATTTGTGTATTTACTTAAATCGTTACGCTAGTATCTAAAAAAGGAATCCTTGTAGTTTACCCATCTATTAAAAATAAGATACCAAATCTCTTTAGTAAAATTTTTAGTTGATTTCTGTATAATCTTGCATGACAAAAAATATATGGACAATAGAGCCACAGAAAACTTTAAAAATAGCATTACAAATATTTTGAATGATACCAAAGAACCATTTATGTAATTTCTCCTTTACTGTAATTCAAGCAGCTCTTATAGTAGATGCTTTTGGTTGCTTCCTCAACAGCCATCATCTCTACCTTAACAGAATTCTGATTAAAGCTTTCCTGTTTGGTGTAATCTCCTATTCGCCTTGCTGATAATCATTTTAAGCAGTACATGTAATCAAGCTGTATAATGAGATGAAAGGGAAAATTCACTGGAGGCAGTCTAAGAAATGTTTACTTGTTCTGAAATAGAAAAGGTCTCCTCCTGGGTACTATGATGCTTGGAACTGTTGCAGCCATTTTGTGATTGTGAGGTCACATGGTTCAAGGCAAAATTGACACACAATCTGGCAGAGTAGTAAGATGACTATTTGGATCCTTGAAAACCATATTAGGGCATTGAATTGACCAACCCTGGAATTGCAAGTCTCTTGATTTCTTTCATAACACTCTAATTTCTGTATTGGTATCATTCAGTTGAGGCAGTTTTCTGATATAGTTAAAAGCATCCTAAATAATATTGGTAAAAAAATCTTAAATAATAATAATCATTGATCATTTTGTTTTCTTACAATAGCATATTGAAACTTTTGTAAATGGAAAATCTAAGTCATTCATTACTGGCATTCTGTAGAGATGCTAGAATATTTTCTGAATATAAGGCAGCATTTGACATCTCATTCTCTAAAAGAATACCATTTCCTACAGCAATATTTTGACAATAATTTTTAAGTTTTGAAATTCAAGAATGCCACATGTATAATAAAACAGACAAATCTTAGTTGACATGCACTTTGAATTTTTATCAGTTTTTATAAATTGAACATTCTCATGTTAACTACCATCCAGATCAAAGTAGAGAACTTACTAACATCCAGGAAATATTCCCTGTGTTTTCCCCAGTCTATACCACCCCCTTATTCCAAGGGAAACAATTTTTCTAACGTAGATGAATTTTCCTATTTATGTAATATATTTGAGTCATGTAATATACACTCTTTTGTGTTTGACTTCTTTTGTTTAACAATTTGGAATGTGAGATTCATTCATGTTATGCATAGCAATAACAGTTCATTTCAATTTTTTTAAAGATTTATTTATTTATACATACAAGCTGAGGTGTAGGCCGGACGTGCAAGGTGGTGAGAGGATTCACCAGAGACAGAGTGGGGAGCAGAACAGGCAGATCAGCTGAAGTACATTGCTGAGGGGAGCAGCGCCATATGGGAATCTCCCTGGCCGGGTATCGAACTTGTGCTGCAGTGATACCTTCATAGTGCTAACGCTCAATCCGTTGCGCCACCAGGGAGGCCCCTCATTTTAATTTTTATTTAGTATTCTATTATGTGAATATACTACACAATATATCCATTTGATTATGATGTATATTGATGTTGACTCCCTTGAGTGATGCAGTTATGAATGTTCTTATATATATCTTTTGATATATATATTTTCCAGTAGTTATGATAATTAATGGGTCACATGGCAGTCCAATGTCCCTATTAGTAGATACTGTCAAAGCATTTTATAGAGTGATTATATCAGTACATGCTTCTGTCAGGCATATGTGAATTTAAAACTAGCTTCACTGTCTTGCCAACATATATTATTGACAGTTTTAATTTTAAAACCTATCTGACGTTCTATAGTGCTGCTTCGCTGTAATGTTAATTTTCACTTCCTGATAACTAATCAGGTTGAATGCCTTTTTATATGTTCACTGGACATACCTATATTTTCATTTTTGAATTCCATATTTAAGTCTTGTCTTTTTATTTTTTAAATGTGCTTTCTTGTTCTTATCAATTTATATGATTTCATTTTATATTCTGCATACCTATCCTTTGCTAAATACAGGTATTGAAATATTTTTTTCCCAGATATAGCTTGTTTTTCACTCTGTTAATATATCACTGTAGAAAAATAAGGTTTTGGGCCTCCCTGGTGGCACAGTGGTTGAGCGCTGCGCTGTGGAGCTGTTGGCAGCGGCAATGCGAGTTCGCCGCCCAGCCGGGGAGAATCCCACATGGTGCGGCAGACCTCTCCTGCCTCGCCCGCTGCTCCCCTCAGCAGTGTATTTCTGATCTGCCTGTTCTGCTCCCCACTCTGTCTCTGGTGAACCCTCTCGCCGCCCCATGCCTCTGGCCTGTACACCAGCTTGTATGCATAAATAAATAAATCTTAAAAAAAAAAAAAGAAAAATAAGGTTTTATGTCTAATGAAGTCCAATTTATCAACCTTTTCTGTTTATCAACCTATTTCTATTTATCAACCAATTACTATTTTAGTGTTGTGACTAAGAAGTCTTTTTCTACTCTAAGGTCATATAGCTATTCTTCTCTGTTATCTTTAAAAGGTTTATCATTTCTTTGATCCATCCGGAATTGATTTTTGTGTTAGTATGAAATAGGGATAAAAGTGCATTGTTATTTAGTTGATCCCAATGTTTTGCAGAGGGGCAGTTTTTGTAAATATCAGATTCATAAATCATAATTCTACTCTGTTTCATTAGTCTCTTTTCTATTCTTTACCAGTGCATCAGTTTTAGTAGTATGTCCTGTAAATTCCCCAACTTTCTTTCTCCAAATGTTTCTTTTTATATATATATATATATATATATATATATTTTTTATTGTTATTTATATCTTTTACATTTTGTATTCCCCTTGGGTAACCCACCACCATTCACCCATGATCCATCTCCGTGGTCCCTTGTGTCCTTTTCTACTCCATTTTGTGCCCTTATCCTCCCCTCCCCCCACCCCCGCCGCTGAGTGTCTCTCTCCTATTTGGTTTCCCTATAGTCCTGTTTCTTTTTTTTCAGTTTTTTTTAATTGTTATTTATGTCTTTTACATTTTGTATTCCCCTTGGGCAGCCCACCACCAATTCACCCGTGATCCATCTCCATGGTCCCCTGTATTCTCCTCTCTTCCATTTTGTGCCCTTATCCTCCCCTCCCCCCACC
>PVIJ01017424.1:0-23527 GCA_004024925.1 Scalopus aquaticus | reverse complement strand
AAGGGGCAGGGACCGCAGAAGGCGGGGCCTAGCGGAAGGGGCGGGGCCGGGCGGCCCACCTGCGCTCTTCTGCTCCGAGGCTCCTAGGCAGTTCAGCTTTCCACTCACGCACGAGCTAGGGCAGACGGACAGCCGCGCCCATCAGCCCCCAGCCCCCACCCCGCCTCTCACCCTGGTGGTGGGCTGAATAAGGTGACGACAAGGCCTGCTCCTGCGCTTGCATGAAGACCCTCACCCAGCAAAGTCCCCGGGTTTGTGTGCACAGGCGTGCGGGCGGGCGGCGCGGCCCGGGACCAGGAGGACCGCCGGCCAGTAAGGGGCCGCCGTGGACGCGGGGGCGGGGTGGGGGGTGGGCGGTCAGGAGAAGATTGGTGGCGACCAAACAGGGTTGGGGCTGGGCCATGGAGGGGTGCCGGCGGGAGGACTGCCTCGCCTCCTGGGCCAGCCCACACAAACACCCTCGGGCGGCGGGGGCCTCTCCTGAAGGGCTGCGGGGGCGCGCGCTCACCACACCACGCCGTCGTCGTGCACGACCTCGCCGGGCTCCAAGGCCGTGCCGTGGAAGTAGCAGGGGCAGGCCTCGGGGGGCACGCAGGCGCCGGCGTCGTTCAGGAAGGTGCCCGCCGGGCAAGTGCAGCCGTCCACCGGCACGAAGGCCACGCCGCAGGTCACGTCCGCCTGGCCCAGGGCACGGCAGGTGGGCTGGCAGCTGTCCACCACGTAGGCGTAGCTCTGCGACTTGGGGCAGTTGCTCATGTACTTGGCTGTGGGCAGGGCAGGGCAGCAGTCAGCTGGCTGCTGGCCCCCCCCCCCCAGCATGGGCATCCAGACTCAGTTTCCCCTCGGGGCCCCAGGCATCACTAGAGCACAAAGCTCTTGGCTGGACTGAAGGAGGAAGCACCAAGCTTTCTGAGAAGTTGGTGCTCTGGTCCCCCCCACCCCCGGGGCGGGCACTCACCGCACACGCCGTCCCTCCAGCCGGCCAGCAGCACGCCCTGGGCGGCGCAGGCGCGCACGTAGGCCGACAGGGCCGCGCACATGCAGTCCTCGCTCTTCTCACAGTTGCAGGTGTCGAACATGCAGTTCTGGGGGCGGGGGCGGTCAGGGGGCCCAGCTGCCCAGAGTCCCTCTCCCGGGGAGCCCCACCCCGTGAGGGCACAGGAGGGGAGACCCCAGCCACCGAGGGAGCCCTGGGGCCAGCTGGCAGGCAGCGAGGGGGTGGGGCTGCCGGCCTGCGGGCAGTGTCCAGCACAGGTACCAGCTCTGGTTGGGCCGTGGGGGCCAGGAGCTGGGCAGGCAGGTGCCGGCAGAGTGGGGGTGCACGCCCCCACAGTGGGCGACAGGACGCACCCTCCCGGGGACAGGCGTCACGGCGCTTGGGAAGGGTGGCCGCTGGGCCTCTCGCTGTGGGTTGGATCGTGTCCCCCAGGGAGAGGACGGAGCCCCGGCCCTCGGCTGCTGGAGCGGGGCCATCTCGGAAACCCGGCCTTGCGGTGCGCTGACGCGGGAGGGCTGGGCAGTGCAGCCTTTACCCAGGGTCTGGGCCCTCCCCTGCAGCCCAGGCCCCTACGCAGCGGCGGCCCCTGGCATCCAGGGCGAAGCCTGCCTGAGGGCCGGCCAGGCGGGCGCCGGGGAGGGCAGGGTCCTGGGGCAGCCCTGCGACGCGAAGGGCCCCCGGCCCGGGCAGCCCCACCCCGCCCGCCCGGGGTCTCACCGCGTGGAAGGGTGCAGGGGAGAGCACGGAGTGGCAGGGTGAGAAGGCGCCCCTGGGGTTGGTCAGCAGGGAGCACCAGTGCTGGGCGTAGTTCTCTGGGGGCGAGGGGTGGGGTTGGGCCGTCAGCGCCTGTGCGCCCTCTCCCCCACCGCCCCGCTCTGGCCCAGTGCGGGGGTCCGCTCTGCTGCGGACCGGTGGGCACCCTGCCTGGCCCCGCGGCCCGGGCCCGTCCGCCTGTCCCCTCCACCAGCCTGCGCCCCCTGCCCTCCAGGGTTCCGGAGACACGAGGCTTCCCGGGCCATGGGCAGCTCCGGGCCAGCACAAGGCACCCAGGGCCCCAGGCGCACGCACCATTCTCCACGCTGAGGGCGCAGGGGTCCTCGAAGGTGTTCCTGACGTCGGGGCAGGTGGCCTGTGTCTTCCAGCTGTTGGCGAAGGTGGCGGCCGTGCCCTCCACCACGCCGCTGAGGGTCCGGAAGTCATCGGCCTGCTTCTGGTTGAAGTTCCCGCAGAGCCCTGCGGCGGGGCCACGGCGGGGTCAGCGGCCGTCCACCCCCGGGGCACCACGGCCCACCCGCACCACCCTGGCCGCCCGGCCCTGAGCCCAGCCGGGGGTTTTGGTTCCAGAACCGCCTACAGGCGAGCCCTGGTGGGTCTCGGCCCCCTCCAGCCGAGTGAGGGCAGCCAGTGGTCAGAGGCCGCGTGTCCCAGGCTGGTGTGGGGGTCTCCGCCGCTCCTGGGAGTGGGCCCCCCACCTGTCTCCCTGGCTTGCAGCCCAGCTCCGCCCGCCCCGGCCGCCGCCAGCCTCACCGCACATCTGGGCCCTGTGGGAGGGCTCCAGCCGGAGGTCCACCTGCATGAGGGGCACCAGCTGCACCTGGACCTGCAGCCCGAGGCCGGTCTGCACCAGGATGAAGAAGGACGTGGGCTGGAAGACGGTCACGTTGGCTGCGGGGAGGGGGGTCAGTTAGAGATGGCCGGGGCGGGGGCAGGTGTCAGGGCGGCAGGACCGGGCGGGAGCCGCGGGCGGGCGGGCCGTGAAGCGGGCTCAGTGTGCTGGACTCCGGTCCCCGGGGCCGCGCAGCTGGGGCCGCTGACCCCAGACTTTGGACCGGGAACCCGGCACGGGGTATTCCGGACCTGGCCAGGCCCCGGAGAACTAGCAGGGCAGAGGCCCGCGGGCAGGCGGGCAGCGGGTGGGCGGCGCACCTGCGGACACGGGCAGCTGGGTGTAGATGGAGTTCAGGAACACCCGTCCGTTGGCCTGGATGTGGACGGTCTGTGGGGGCAGCGGGTCAGGTGGGGGTTCCTGGCCGCCCCACCCGTCTCTGCCCGCCGCTGCTCAGGCGTCCCCTCACCATGTCCCCGCCGCCCAGGCTGAGCGTCACCGCCCTCAGGCAGGTCTCGCTGTCCGTCAGCCCGCACCGGCGCAGCTCGGCCAGCACGGAGAAGGCCGCTGGGCTCGTTTCTGCACAGTTCTGACCAACAAAGCCCACAAAAGCCTTGGCACGGGGGCCCCAACGCAGGCAGGTGGGCGGCCTGGGTGCCCGGCAGCCACGGAGGGAGCAGGTGGCCAAGGGGCCGCCGGTGGCCTCAGGCAGCCCCTCTCAGAGCTGGGGCCCTCCCCACAGGGGAGCCCGGGGCCCTCGGGCCTGCGTCCTGGGCGGGAGCCTCCACCCGCTCTGGGCATCACCCCGGGACCCTTCGGGGCAGAAGGGGCAGCCCTGCCCGCGGTGCGCACTTTGGCCAGCACATAGCTGCAGTCCCCGTGCACGTCGTACAGCTTCCCGTCGAAGGTGGACACATGCGAGCCGCCCTGCACGGAGCAGGTGCCGGGGCACGGCAGGTCCTGGCACTGCCAGCGCCCCCCGGAGCAGGTGCTGGGGTGAGTGCAGGGGATGCCGTCAGGGGAGGTGCGTCAGCAGGCCCGCCCAGCGCCCCACCCAGGGGCGGGGCCGAGGGAGGAGGCCCCGCCCAGCACCCACCCCGGGGGTGGGCCTACCAGGAACGGCAGCTGGCGGTGAAGGACTCCCCCGGGGCGTAGGTGCCGCCACCGTGGGAGCAGGGGCACTGCTCCAGGGGCACGCAGCCGGCGTGGCCAACGTCGTCCAGCACCGTGCCTGGGGGTAAGCACAGGTGAGCCGAGGCTGGGCTCTGCGCTTGAAGCCCCGTGACCAGGCTGCCCTGGGGGAAGGAAACTGAGAGCCTGCGGAGGGGGCAGTGCCAGAGACCAGGGTGACCTGCCTGGGGGGCAGAAGCAGCCGTCCACGCAGTGGTCCTCGCAGAGCTGGCTGCGCTCGGGGTTGGAGCAGGTGTCGGCGCAGGGCGAGCCGCACTCCCGGTGCTGCATGCCGCGGGGGCACGTCTGGGCTGCGGGGGAGACATGCTTGCCCCAGGCTGCCACGAAGGCCCCGGCGGGCGGGTGTTTCATGTGCCTCCCCTCGCCCCCGCCCCCGCCTGGCTGTGGGGGGCCAGGGCAGCCCCCCTGGCACCTCCAGCGCTCCTGGGCTCCGAGTCCTCTGTCTGGCCCCCAGCCCCGGCCTCTGCGCTCCCACCCGCCCTCTCCCTGCAGCCCCACCTGTGCCACCCCCAGCCGGGTGCTGGTGTCCTGCCCTCCCCAGGGACTGGCGGGGTGGCGTCGTGGGGCCCAGGCCCTCTGGGGGCACTCACGGCAGAGGTCAGGACCCCTCCAGTTCTGGGGCTGGCCCCCCGCGTGGGCACACTGGCGGGAGTACTCGGCAAAGGTGGCACACGGGCATTCGGGGCAGCGGCACAGGTCCTGGGTGCAGGCCACCACGTAGGCTTCGGGGTCCACCAGGGCGTTGCACAGGCTGAAGGCCGGGCTGAGTAGGGTGCGGCGGCACACGCCCTCCTGCGGAGCACAGAGCTGGCACCTGCCTGCCCTCCTGGAGGCCTCGCGGGCCCGGGCCAAGGGGAACCCTCCTCCCCTCCCGGTCTGCCCCCTCCTCCCCACTGGTGCCCTCCAGCCACCTCCTCGCCTCCTGAAGTTCTGAGCTCTGCTTGGCCCTGGAGAGTGGGCCCCATCTGGTGTCCCCACTCGGCAGGGCCCAGGGCACGGGACTGGAGAGGCTCAGAGGGGAAGGCAGAGGGCCCTCCCGCCCTCCCCCCCCCAGCCCCTCCCCGCACCACCCGCACCCCCGCCCCCGCCCCCGCCCCAGGGCAGTGCGGGCGTTGCAGGCTCTTGTGCGCTCCGGGCAGGTGCTGTGCCCTGCCGGGGGCTCCAGCACCCTGCGGGTCTCAGGGCTCTGAAGCTGCGGCTCGCTTCCAAGGGTGAGGTCCTCCTCATTCGGGAAGGGCTCCTTGCCGGCTCACCCTGTCTGCGCAGTTGTCGGGGGGCAGGGGCAAGAGGTCTTGGCACACCTCTGTGGGTCCGTCCAACTTATGCAGGTTTCCGAACTGCAGGGGGGTCAGCCTGGTGTCTGTGGGGGGAGGGGCCTGGTGTGGGCAGGGGCCTGGGCGGGGAGACCCCTGACTCCCTGCGGCGTCCTGGAGCACCACCCCCTCCCCGCGAGCTGCGTCCAGGCGCCCAGGCGGCCTCCTGCTCCGCTCCGGGCCGGCCCTGCGTGGGTCGAGCGGGCACTCACTGTGGGCGTAGAACTCGCGGACGGCCCGGAGCCCGTTGAAGTCCCCGCACAGCCCGCAGGTCTGGTTGGCGTACTTGGGGTCGAGCTCCAGCTGCGGGGAGGGGCAATCAGCGTCCGGCCGCGGGCAACTGCCCGGGCACCGGCAGGCCGGGAAGGGCCTCACCAGGGCGCTGTCCTCCCCGTTCCACGTGAAGGTCAGCACCAGCCGGACGTCCACCTTGATGTAGGCGCTGCTCCGCTCCACCAGGATGCCCGCGCGGCTGTAGGGCAGCTCCTCCCTGGGCGGCAGGCTCTGGTCTTACCCCGCCAGACCCGGCGCAGCCCCGCCCCGCCCGCCCCGCCCCAGCCCAGCGGGCGCTGCTCACCGCCGCCCGTTGACCAGGATGGAGCCGTTGGAGGCCTCCAGCACCAGCCCCTGGGTCCGGAGGACCACGTGGGTGATGGTGGGCCGGGCGCCCACCAGCCCCCGGCGCAGCTGCACGTTGAAGTCCTCGTAGGCGGCCCCGCAGTGCGCCGAGAGCACGTAGTTGCAGCGGCCCGGGAAGCGGAAGACGTCGCCGTCGAAGGTCTTGTAGTGGAAGTCGCCCCAGGTGCTGCACACGCGGCCCTGGTGCGGCGCGTCCGCGGCTGCGGGGAGCGCGAGGTGGGTGCTGTCCCCGCTGGCTGCCCGCAGCTGCCAGGCCCCCCAGGCCCCCGCGCCTCCCCCGCCCCGTCCTCGGCGTCCACTTACGGCTCAGAGAGGGGAAGACCGTCATGGCGGGGATGAAGGCCACTTGCTGGGCTGCGGAGGGCGTCGGGTCACTCGGGAACGTGCCGGCACCCCCAGCCCCCGGGGCACCCAGAGCCCGCACCTACCGAGGAGCTCGGCCTGCTGCTCCGGGGCCCAGTGCTGCTGCTGCGCGCCGCTCTGCGTCCCTGCAGGGGGCGTGAGGCTGAGGCTGCGGGGGCGGCCCTGGGCGGTGGCCGGGCCTCTCAGGCAGCCCTGGGCCCACTCCGTGGACAGGCCCCGCCGCCTGCGGCAGGGAGCAGACCTCGGGGCGGGCTGGTGCCCGGCCGGCCCTTGACGAGGGCTGGCGTGGGGCGTGGGCGAGGGCAGCGCTGGCACCGCAGCTGCCACCCTGGGGAGGGCTCGCCCCCCCGCTGTCCCTCGGGAAGGACAAAGCCTGCTTTGTTGGGGACAAGGATGCACTGGGTAGCTCTTAGGTGTGACTGCGCAGAAACCCAAGCCCTGCGCGGGCTCCGTGTAGGCCTGCCAGGGTGGCCGCTCCTCATGTGCCTGGACGGGCAGGGCCCTCGGGTGCCCCTGCCCCTCCCGCTGCGCTCCTGGGGGCCAGGAGGTGGGGCGGGGGCCGGGGCGGCTTCCCCTTGGCGCTGCCCAGCCGCCCAGCCACCCTCCGGCCCTGCCTGGCCGCGCCCCACAAGCCTCTCCCGCTGTCCACCCCGGCCCCAGACCTCCGGGAGCATCTGACCGGGGCTGCCCCAGCCGCTGGCCCGCCTGGGGGAGGCGGCCCCACGCCCTTCCTGCCCACCCTCCCGATGGGCATCGTCCACACGGGGCCACAGCCACGCGGCTGTGCCCTGAGATGGAGCCGCCAGTGCCACGCCGCCCCCCCGTGCCTGCCCCTCCCACGCCCGGGCCCAGCCTCCTTGCCTGAGGGGCTCCTCCGGGAAGCACCCCAAGCGTGTCCTGGGGACGGGCCAGCGCCCACCGAGTGGCCGGGGCGAGGTGGTCCTGCAGGCGCCTCCCGGGGCCAGGGCGAGCGTGCCGGGCAGGCCACACCCCTAAGCCCCAAGGGCCGGCAGCGTCCCTAGCCCCCCACTGCCAGCCCTGCCTGACCCCAGAAAGGCGGCTCAGAGCTGGGGCTCCGGGTGGGCCCCACAAGCCTGGGCCTGGTGGGCGCCTGAGGCCGCAGGAGCCCGGGGACAGCTGGGGCAGGGGCAGGTGCCCAGCAGGCCCTGGCGCCTCCGTGGGGTCGGCCTCGGGACCCCGCTGCGGGCGCCAGGGCCTGCTGGGCCTGTCTGTTTCCGGGGCTACTTCAAGCTGCGGGGCGGCCTTGGAGGGGGACAGGCGGCGCCCCGGCTGGCGGGCCGGTCTGGGGCTGCCCCGGGGGCCCGCGCTCGGCGCCCACGTCCGGTCCCTGAGGCCAAGACCCCGTGGCACGTTCTCCAGCCCCGGCCCCTGGACACGGCTCGTCCGCCCTTACCTGCCCTCTGCACACAGAGCAGGACCGCGAGGGCCCAGGCCGGCGCCCAGCGCCCGCTCACGGCGCCCATCCCGGGGCTGGCAGGTGTGTGGCAGCAGGAAGCGGCCAGGTGCGGGCCCCTGGGGGCCAGGGCTTATGTAGCTGGTGGCCTTGGCCGGGAGCCCGCGCCTGGGCCCCGGGCACTGCCCTTTCCCCTCCTCCCGGCCACGTGTGTGTGCTCTTGGGGAGGGGCCGCAGCCCGAGGAGGAAGGATTTACTGCTCCGAGGCCGGAGATGGGGACCCTCACGTCCAGCAGCTTCTGCGAATCCTCAGGGGCGGGGCCTGGGCGCCTGGTGCCAGGAGGGAGGGCCGGAGGGCCGGGCTCTCCCGGACAGCAAGGCCCGGCAGCGGGGCGGGGGCTGGGCCGGCCGGCAGCTCCCCCCAGACTGCAGCCCCTGCTTAGCTGGGGGGTGCAGGCTGAGCAGGGGCAGGTGCCCACCCAGCCAGCCCCCAACAGGCTGGGGCTCACGGAGACGGGGGTCTCGCCCAAACACCTGCCCCGTGGGCGTCTGGGGCCCCGGTGATGACCCCGCACTTCACACAGCCCCATGCTTCGCCCCTTCCCAGGTGCCTGGGGTTGGCCCCTGGCTGACTCTGGGGTCACCCCCGCATTCATCCTTCTGAGGATATGCCCAGAACTGGAGCTGCTGGAGCAGGGGCTGGGCTGTGGCCGTGCCCGCCTGCCGGCCTGTGGGTGCCGCATCCCGGTGCGCGGCCCTGCCACGGCCGGGCCTGCGGGGCCGGAGGCCTCAGAGAGCCCCCAGGGCCCCACCCTTCTGCCCGTCCAGGTGGAGGCTCCCGGGCTGGGGGTCCTTCGGGCTCCAGAGTTCCCTTGGGGGGGCTTCCCGAGGGTGGGGCAGGGACACGCAGGGCAGTGGTGCGGGGCCCCCTGAGCTGTGCCTGAGGGGCCCCACGCAGAGGCGTGCCCTCGGCAGGGCCCCCTATCCGCGGCCGGCACACAGTAGGCGCTCAGTGAGCGCGCCCTGAGGCCGGGAGCGCCAGCTGGCCGCAGCCCACCTGGGTCGCCTGCCTGAGTCATCCCGGATGCGGCCGCAGGATCCCGGCCTGTTTGCCCGGCGAGTTTACCTCTTCACAGTTGAGGGAGCCGAGAACAAGGCACAGGAAGGAAGAGCAGCCGCTGCGGGCGGGGGTGGGCTGGCCAGCGGCCTCCTGCGGCCCAGATGGCCTGCGCGGCCGTGCCAGGAGCCGGCCCTGCCTGGGCGAGGGTGGGGGCGGGGGCAGACCTTCCGGGGGCCGCCCCCAGAGCGAGGGGACCGCTGACAGGGCTCCTGTGGGCCACCAGGGCCAGAGACCCCCAGCCCCGGAGGTCAGGAGCAGCCGCCCCCCGGGCCCTGCCACAGGCGCAGGGCCCCCTCCCGCCTCTGAGGAGGCCTGGGCACCCCAAGGCTCAGGCATGCGTGAGTGCCCCGCTCGTTCCGCAACGGCCATGGGGTCCCGCGGGATGGCCCTGCTCGGACGCGCGAGGCCCCTACTGCCTTCCGCGGGCTCTCTGGAGGCGGGCTGTGGTACACACGGCTGAAGCGGACGCAGGCCGATGAACCGACGTTACTTCGCTGCCTGTGCTTTGGGGCTGTCGCCTAGTCCCGCTACTTTTCCTTCTAAGGATTGTGCTCCTTTGGCGCTTGCCTTTAGGTCTCTGATCCCTCTGGAGTCCACCTCCGTGCCTGGCGTTAGGTGATGTCCTCCTCCTCCTGCTGCGGCGCCCATGTGGCCAGCACAAGCGTGGAAAGGACCGTCCTCTCCCCGTCAGCGGCGCCGGGGCTGACGTGCGAGCACCCCTCGGTCCGTCCAGCCCCGTGGGCCGCCCGGCTGTCCCCTCGCCAGGACTGCGGGATCCAGTGCTGTGGCTTTGTGCGCGCCCTTGAGGCTGCGACCTCACGGGGTAGGATCTCAGCAGGGATGGGGCTCAGCCCGCACCCCCCCGAAGCACCTGGCGGGATCCCACCTGGAGGGGTCTTTAAAGTCTCCACACATAAGACCTCGTCGTCTGTAATCAGGGGCAGTTTTGCTTTTTTTCTGATCAGGAAGCTGTGCTTCTTTCCTTGCCCAGTTGTCGTGATAGTTTCCAGGACTGCAGTGTGGAGGTGTGGGAGGGCATCAGTGCCGTTGCCTCCGCCTTGGAGGAAGAGCCCCCCACCATGGCGTGTGCCCCCAAGGGTCGTCCATGCATGGCTTTGCTGTGCTGAGAATGTTTCCTTCTATTCCTCGCTTATTGGGATTTTTGTTTAGCTGTGAGGGTGTTGAACACTGGCAAACTCTTCTGTGTCACTTTAGACGATCACGCGAGATGGTTGACTTTTGGCTGTTGAACCATCCTTGCATTCCAGGAATACCACACGGCATTTTGCACAGTCCTTTTAATGCTCATTGCAATTGTTCTGCTAGGGCATTGTTGAGGATTTTCACATCAGTGCTCAAAAGATTATCGTTTTCTTGTCATCTTTCTCTGACTTTGGTGTAGGGCAATAATGGCCTCATAGAAGTGTCCCCACTTCTACAGGTTTTTGGAAGAGTTTAAGAAGTCTTGGTATGAATTCTTCTCTAAATGGTGAATTCACCCGTGAAGTCCTCAGTCCTAGACTTTTCTTTGTTGGGAGGGTTTTGATGACTGAATCAGCCTCCTTAGTGGTTATGTCCAGTTTTTCTATTTCTTCATGAGTCAGTTTCTAGAAATCTGCCTATTTTTTCTAGGTCATCAAATTTGTTGACATTCTCCTAGCATTCTCTTATAATCATATTTTTTAATGTAAAACTAATAGTAAATTCCCTTTTCATTCTGATTTTAGTAATTTGAGTCTTCTTTTTTCTTAATCCATCTAGCTAGAACTTTGACAATTTTGTTGCTCTTTTAAAGAATCAACTTTTGGTTTTGTAGGTTTTCTCTATTTTAGTTTTCTCTACTCTAGCCTTTAATACATACCCACTACTGCTAGAGGTTCTGTTTTGCCTTCTTTTTCTAGTTGTTTAAGGTGTATATAGTTAGGTCATTGATTTGCAGTATTTCTTCTTTTTAATGTAGGTGTTTGCTACTACAGTTTTCCTCTTAGACTGGAAGACGAGCTGGTGTGTTGGGAGCGTGGAGATGACGACCTGCCAGGTGAAGGGCACATCCCACATGGAGCGGGGGGAAGCAGGGGAATGGGAGTGGTGGCGAGGAGCTCCCTCAGCTTCTAAACTCCCAGTTGGGGGAAGTGAAAACCTGGGGCCATTTTAATTAAAGGTGCATTTTCAACACACTCACACAAAGGATGTAAAGTCACAAGATTCATCAAATACAGTTTCCAGAACAGGCTGGGAGTGGGGCACAGTGGGCTGGGGAGGGCAGGCCTCCACCCCGGTGCTATGTGAGCTGGAGCCGAGTTCGGGCGGTCAGTCTCTCTGCCCGCTAACCTGCCACAATAGGCTAGCATGCACAGCCTCACAGCTACCCTGCGGACTGCAAGGCAGAGGCCACTTTTCACAGGCTCTGTCCAGGTGACTATTTGAGATGACCTAGGGAGAGTGAGGTGGGAGCTTGTGGGATGAACCCTGAGCTCGTGTTCGTGTCTGAAGACCACCTCTGGGTGTGGAGCCGCAGGAGGGGGTCGAATGGCTGTTCTCTCACCACTGTCCTGATTTTGTTCCCACTTTTTTTGTTTATCCTATTGGTTAAGAGCTGCGCTTTAGTGGAGCCTTCCTGGGGGTCTTGGGGTCACTACCAGGGCCCGAGTTCAATCCCCGGCCAGGGAGCTGACCCACAGGGCGCAGCAGACCTCTCCTGTCTCCTGCTGCTCCCCTCCACAGTGGATTTTAGGGGATCTGCCTGTTCTGCTCCCTACTCTGTCTCTGGGGAATCCTCTCACCTCCCCCCTGCACCTCTGGCCTGCACCCCAGTTCTATACACACAAAAGTATTGCTGTTTAATTTCCACATACTTGGGAATTTTAGTATTCCTTCTATTATTGATTTGTAACTCCATTTGTTGGTGGTTTGAAAAGATACTTTATAATTTTAAGCTGTTAAAATTAATTAAAGCTCATTTGGGACCACAACATATAATTTATCCTGGAGAATGTTTCCTATGCTCTTGAGAAAAACGTGTGTTCTACTGTTGTTCGTGGCATGTCCCGTGCAGGCGTGTGGCTGCGTCAGAGTGTTATCTGGCTCCTCTGTGCCCTTTCTGGTCTTTGGTCTGGGGTTCTATTCGTAATCGACAGTGCAGCGCTTGAGTGTCTAACTATTGTTGTCTCTCCCTTCAAGTCCGTCAGTGTTTGCTTCCTATATTTTGAAACTATCTTGTCTGGTGCAAACATGCTTACAATTACTGTATTTTCTTGCTGAATTGACTCATCGATAAGTAATATCCTTCTTGGCCTTGTGAACTTTTTTGACTTCCGCTTTCCACCCTATATGTGCCTTTAATTCTAAAGCAAGTCTCTTGTAGACAACATGGAGGTGAGTTCTTTTATCAATGGCACAGTTGCTGCATTGTGAACAGAGCTTAAACCTGTTCACATTCGTTTGTTTTCTATGCCTTCTCTAGCTTTTTGTTTCTCGTTCCACCATTGTCACCTTTTCTGGTGTTTGGTTGGTTTCTTGTGGTGACAGATTTTGGTCCTTTCTCCTTCCTTTTGCGGGCATTCTGTAGGTACCTGTGCTGCCACGAGACCAGCTCCCTGGTGTCAGAGCAGTCTCACTGCGTGGACTCCGACTGTACTCCAGCTCCATCCGGAACGCTACTGCCTGGTCCACGCCTGCCTAACAGACGGCGTCTCTGCGCCCGTAAGCCCAATGGCAGACCTGGCGTCCCTCTCCTGCTTCTGTCCTTTAAACCCCACGGAAAGTAAGAAGTGGAATCGTTACTAAAATTACTGACCTTTACATTTGACCACATGTAGCTTTATAGGAGACCTTTATTTCCTTTTTTGGCTTTGACTTACTGTCTAGTGCCCTTTCATTTCAACATAAAGGACTTTTTAGCTTTTCTTAAAATGCTGAGAGTTCTGTGGTAGTGAATTCCCCCAACTCTTGTTCATCTGGGAATGTCTTAATTTCCCCCTCATTTCTGAAGGACAGTTTTGCCAGTTACAGAATTCTCGATGTGGACTGTTTGTTTTTTCTCCCACTTCAAATACATCAGCCACTGCCTGTCTGCTCTGAGACATCTGACATTACAGCTGCCCCTGAGGCCGCCGCTGATGCTGCTCCCAGCGCCTTTGGGATCTTTCTCTGTCCTTCAACAGTCTGGTCCTGGTGGATGTCAGTGTCCGAGTCCACCATATTTGGAGTGGGTTGAGCTTCTTGGGCGTTTCAGCTGTTATTTCCTCAAGTGGTGTTTCTGCCTGTTGTCCTCTCCGTGGGGCCCTGGCCGTGTCTCTTGTCAGTCCACTGGACGGTCCCCCACACCCGCTTCGCCCTTCACTTTTAACAGACTTCAATCACTCAGTGATTTCCGATGTCCCATCTGTCACTTTCACGGATCTTCTGCTTGCTGGAATCTGCTGTTGGGTCCCTCCAGAGAAATTCACTTCAGGAACTGTGCTTGTCGGCACCAGAATTTCTGCTTGCTTTTCAAAAATACTTTTTATCTCATTGTCACTTGTGTGCATGTGGGCTGCCCTGGCGGGCCCTTCCTCTGGCTCTCTGAACGCCCTTAGTAGGTGTTTTAAACTCTTTGCCTATTAAGATTGATGCCTGGACTTCCTCAAAGATACTTGTCGATTTTTCTAGTTCCTTTGGGTGCATATTTTCTTGTTTCTTTGTAAATTTTGTGATTTTTTTTTGTCGTTGTTGGAAATTAGGGGTTTGACTTGCAGTCGGAAATCAGATGTAATGTAATCTGGAGAGCAGATTCTCCTGACTCCCAGAAAGCCCAGCCGCCCCCTTCAGGGGTGCTGGCCTCAGACACTGTGGGGCCCTTTTGTTTGGAGAGTTCCCAGACAACGGCGTGAACTGTGCCCCTCGCCGGGGCCTGCCGGCCAGTCCTTTGCTCCTGTTTGGTGCTGTCTTGAGTTCTAAGAACTCGCTCAGTCCTGGCACTGACCGTGGCCTCAGCCCTTGCTCCCAGCCAGCCGCCAGCCCAGGGAAATCTTGGTTGGCCACGAGTGGGGCTTTTTAAGCCCTCCCCACCCCCCTTTCTGATCACCCTGTGCCCCAGGACCCCTGTCCCCAGGCCTTAGAGGGAGGCTAGAGGTGGCCCCGCGTCTCGCCTAGGGGCTGGGGCCGGCGCGGGCAGCACCGAGATGGGCCCTCTGGCCTGCAGGCGCCGCACACAGGTGGCAGGTCGTCCGCACATATTCTCTGCTCCTTTGGGAGTTTTCTCGAGGGCTGGTGGGACTCGCCCGGCGGCCCCGGGGACACACAACACCAGCTCCGCCATCTTGAGGGTGACTGTTCTTGCTTGGCCACTGGACCCGGCTGGACCCTGTGCCCCGGAGGCCTGGGGGGCCTGGACAAGGCTCAGACAGTCTCTGCCGTTATGTGGAAAACAAGGCCGACTGCCTCATGCTTTTTAGAGGTCCGTAGATGTGTCGGATATAAATGAATGAATGAAAATGCACCGGCAGGAGGAGGGCCCCTCCCAGCAGAACCCGCGAGCAGCAGCGGCCCCACGCTCGGGGCGCTGGGCTGGGGCGGGCCTTCACGGGCGGAGCCCCCAGACCCTCTCCCATTAATTCCAAGGGGGGTCGACTTTCCGGAGAAAAAAGCGGGCAGATGCCGCGCCGCCCCCGCGCCCCCAGAGGGCAGCCCTGAAGGACACAGACCAGTGCACGGCCCCAGCTGGGGGCGCCCGCCCACCCAGGGGCCAGGAAGTTTCAGGGCGCTGGCTCCTCGAAGGGCCAGAAACACCGACAGGCCGGGACAGGCTCCCTGGCCGAGCAAAGCGGGGCCAGCGCCCGGCCGGGAGGGGCGCGGGGCGGGGCCTGTGTTCCGAGGGCGAGGCTGAGCCTGTCGACCCGGCCGAGCGTGACCCCGCTTCCCGGAGACACGCCCGCCCTTTCGGGGCGAGGGGGCATGCTGCTTGCGCCCGGGCTGCTCGGCACGTAGACACGGGCGGCAGGGAGGCCGCGCGGGACAAGGGAGACGGCTGGACCTCCGAGTAGGGGCAGGGCGCGGGCGTGTGTCGGCGCACCCCATGCACCCCAACACGAGGCCGTCAAAATGCAAAGCTTGCCCAGCTCCACGCTGGCGACTGAGTGGGCTGCGGGAGATCCGTGGACACCGCCCAGCTGCCTGGCTGGACCAGCCGCAGCCTCGGGGGTGCAGCGGCCGCAGCTCTATCTGCCCTGCCGGGTTTGAGCCGGTGGCGAGCCGCGGCCCCTGCCCCCCCCCCCCCCGGGGAAGACCACCCAGCCCCGCCAGCGGTCCCAGGCAGCTCCCAGGGCCTCCCCACGGGGGTGTGGTCCAGCGGTGGGGCAGGTGTGGCCCGTGACCCCAGAGCCGTGCAGGTGTACGTGGAGCGGGTCCAAGGCTGACCCACCCGCGTTTGCTCAGGAGCGAGGCGCGAGGAGAGCAAACAGCGGGGCCAGAGCGCCGGCGATGCCCGGGCGCCGCGCAAGCCGCCCCTCCCTCCAGGAAGCCCGTGTTGACTGAGCCTCCGCCCGCGCCTGGGGGCGCCCCCCTGCAGGGCCGCCTGTGGGGACACCGCGGCCGCAGCCGCACCCTGACCCTGCCTCTGCCTTCGGCCGGGAAGCAGGAAGGGCCTCCCGGGGGACCCTCCTCCCCGGCCGCCAGGACCCTGACCCGGCTGCTCCTCTGGGCTGGGGGCGGGGCGGGGGCGCCCAGGCCGGGCGGGAGCTGCACACAGCCCAGTGGGGGAGAGCAGACCCTCCTGCTGCCCGGAGCGACCACAGCGCCGGAGCCGCCCGCCGCGCACACGCGGCTGCCCACAGGCGCCCCCACAGGCCTCCCCAGGCCTCCACAGGCCTGCCCGTTTCCGGGAGCCGACTCTGCCTCTGCCCACACTGCCGTCCGCCCTTCCCCTGGCGCGCGCCCACCCCCGCCGTGCCCCCGGCCCTGCCCCGTGCCCCCGGGACCCCGCCTCAGCCTCTCAGGTCACCCCGGCGGGGCCTGCTGCCCCGGGTCTCTGGAGCGCGAGGGGCGCCGTGCTGTCCCCAGCAGCCCTGTGTCTGGGGACCTCTGTCATCCAGCCGGTGGGGACGGGCCCCCCGGGACACGTGGCCGGAGCCCTCACAGAGCCCTGCGGCCCCCAGCCCCACGCCGTGCCCCCCGGGGCCGGAGGCGGCTGGTGTCCACTGCAGGAAGCTCCCAGCCTGACCCCAAGGGGCTTTGCAGGAGGTGGGGTCCCGAGTGCCCAGGCCAGCCCCGGCCTCTGGGGCCATCCACCTGTCACACCCGGGGGCCCGACCTGGCATCAAGGGGGGTCCAGGCTGAGGTGGCCGCGGCCACACCCAGCGCTGCGCCCCCCCAGCCGGGGCTGTGGGGCTATCGGGTTACTTCCCGCCACCGGCCCTGCTTCCAGGCAGAGGGCTGCTGCTCCCCGGGAGGTGGGGATTAGTCACCGCAGGAACGTCCCCCGAGAAGAGGGAACCCGATCCACCCCGGGGGCCGGGACGTGGGTCAGGGAGCGCCAGGGCTGCGGGTCAGCCGGTCACTGGGGCAGCGGCGCCCAGAGCCAGGCCCAGAACTTCCTGTTCCCAGGGCAGGTTCCCTGACCCGCTGGGGCCGGGTCCACCCACCAGCCCCCCGGGGGCCCGTCTGGGCCCCCCATCTGCGCTCCTGCCTGGCTGCCGAGGGGCGGTGGCTTCAGGAGGGTCCCCGGTCCCATGTGGCCGGAGTGGGCGGCCGCGAGGGACAGCCCAGGCGCCGAATCCCTGAGGTAGACTGAGCCCCAGGGTTGCTTCCTCCTCCTCAGCCCAGGGCCTAGCCAGGGCAGGGACCCAAGTGCTGCCTGCTCTGCTGGCCACAGGGAGGCCCACCCGGGAGGGGATGTTGGTGTCCACCCCGCCCCGGCCCCCGCGGCTCTCATGAGCAGACAGTGGGGAAGGCAGGCGCTGGACTCGCCGGCGGGGGGACCGGCTTCTTCGCCCCCGGCTGGCCTCAGCAAGCCCGTTTCCCTTTGTGAGACAGGCCGGGCGGGGGCCCGGGCCCCTCCCCGTCGTGAGGACACCCGCTGAGCCCCTGCCGAGCGTGCGGGTGTCCCTGGGTGCCCACGCCGTCCTGCCCGGTCAGCGTCTGCCCAGGCCGGCGTCCTCGTCGCATCGCCTGACCGCTCCGGTCCGCTCCGGGTGCCCCACACTCAGACTTGGGGAGCTGGGGACCCCTGCTGCGCCTTTGTGAACTGCCCTGTCCCACCCCTCGGGGCCCCTGTGCGGCCGGAGCAGCCTCCACCCCAGGAAGGCCGCACCCCTGAGCCATCTCCCCGTGCTGCCCAGGCCAGCGGGGCCCTGGGGCCCGGGGGCAGCCTGTCCCTCCAGGTGAGCGTGAGGCCCCCCAGGGAGCAGGGAGATTCCAGGGCTCTGCTCCCCCTCTGCGCGCACACCCCCACCCCAGCAGGGTGTCCGAGGGGAGGGCCTGGGAGGCCGGTGGAGAGAAGACGGGCTCCCGGGGCTCCCTGGCCAGCCAGCGGGGTGGTACTGAGCCCTGGGTACCGCGCCCACCCCCGGCTGCGGCCGGCGTGGGGTGCCCCGCCCAGGCTTCCCAGGTGTCCCCGACGAGCTCAAAAACCACTCGGAGCCACAGCTGCGGGCGCCCAGGTTTATTTGTGCGACCCCGGCAGGCCCCGCCCACGCCGGCCCGCGGGGGGAGCCGGCGCTGGGCAGGGCGGCGCGGGCGGCAGCAGCGGGCAGGGCCGCTGGGGTCGGGACTGGCCGTGGCCAAGGGCGCTGGGAAAGGTGGGGGTGGCCGGGGCAGGCCTCACTGGTGGGGCCCAGGGCCCAGCGCCCCGCTCCCCCGGCGCCGGGGCGGGGCCTCCTCCGCGCCCCGCTCCCCCTCGGCGCTCGGCTCCCCCTCGGCGATCCACTCGGGCTCGGGCTCGGGGTCCGCCTCGAGGTCGCCGCGGGGGCCGCAGCGCAGGCCAGCGCAGCCGCACTCCTCCACCTGCGTGTAGCTGAAGGCCAGGCGGGAGCCGCCGCCGCAGAGCAGGGTCACGTTCCGCCGCGAGACGCGCAGCTCCTGGCAGCACCGGCAGCGGCGCTGCAGGGCGCCGGCCTCCGGCGAGTACCTGCGGGCAGGTCCGCTCAGCGCCCGCCCAGCGAGGCCCGCGGGGCGGGGCGTCTGGGGCCCGCAGGGCAGGACGGGCGGCCAGAGGGGCGCCTGGCCCCCGGCCGGCCCCTAGGCCGTCAACCCTGGGCTGCCCCGCGGTGGTGGTCCCAGGTGCCCACCCTGCCCCCCCAGCCGGGGAGTCTGGGCTCACGCACTTGGAGAAGGAGTCCTCGCAGTAGCCCCTGCAGTGCGAGAGGAGCACGGGGCCGGCCGAGGCGCAGCCGCCATGCCGGATGACCCGGTGCTCGTGGTAGATGGTGCACTCCGACCCTGGTGCAGAGCGGTGGGTCAGCGCGGGCGGGCTGGGGGGGGGGGGGCGCCGCCCAGGCCCCCACTTACTGTTATGGGCGGGGGGCGAGGGGCAGGAGAGGCAGCAGCCGTCCTCGCTGGGCCGGGCCTGGTCCTGGGTGGACAGAGCGGGCGTCAGCGCAGCGCCGGGCCGGGACGCGGGGGTGGGGCGGCCCTGGACTCACCGCGTGGCAGCTGAGGGGCGGGCAGGCCTTCCTCGTGGTCACCACCACCAGCCCGTCCTGGTGCCGCTCGCACTCGTGGGTCTCGCAGTGGTTCCCGGGGGCGGACCAGGTCTGGCCCGGCTGCAAGAGGGCAGGGGCGGGGCCGGCTCAGCCCCGCCTTCCTCAGGAGCCCCTGGCCCGCCCACCCGGGCCCCTGCGCGTGGCTGCGCAGCCAGCACTCACGGAGAAGAGGTGGACGGTGCCGTCGCTGGCGTTCATGACGCAGGCCACCTGCACGCAGATCCCGCAGCAGCTGTCCCTCAGCACCTGGTACTCGAAACCCTGGGGGCACACACTGGCTGAGCGGGGCGCCGACGGGCCGGGGCGGCGGGCAGGGTGGGGGCACTCACCGCAGGCCAGGGCCGGGGGCACTCACCACGGGGCAGTGGGTGTTGCAGATCTGGGTCTCACAGCTGACCACGAAGGCGTCCAGCTGGGGGCTCCCGGGCGCCTCACACCTGCAGGTCTCACACAGGCTCCGGGAGACCATGGCGCCGGGCTGCGGGCCGGGGCGCAGGGCAGTGAGGTCGCAGGGCCCCGGCGCCCTTCCTCAGACACCCCGCCTGCCCAGCCCACCGCTGACCCGCCCCCAGGGCTGCTGCTGGCAGAGGGCCAGCCACGAGAGGCCCGGTGGGCACTGCTCTGTGCGGGCACAGTGGGCGGCAGGGGCTCACCTGATACACCGTGCCGTTGACGCTGCAGCCCTGGACGACGATCCGGCCTGGGCAGGACAGAGGGGCAGGCTGAGCCCGAGCCACCACCAGGGCCCCCGGGGACAGGGGGCTGAGCGCCCGGGGGGTTCCCCGCCCGAGCGGGACACTCACTGCAGTTCTGGGCGGGGCAGCAGGCCCCCTCCTCGTAGGTCAGGTCGAGGCGGAAGCCGGGGGGACACGCTCTGGGCAAGGGGCAGTAGCTGCTGTTGCAGGCTGCAGTGGGCGGGAGGAGGGCTCAGGCCTGGGGCTCCCAGCACACCCTGGGGCTCAGGAGAGCTGATTGCGGGGGGGGGGTGCCCCACCCCGAGACAAGGCCCCCCCATCGGGCGCCCCCACACCCGAGCCCGCTGGCCAATAGGGTGCCCGCGCTTACCGCAGCTGTAGCGGGGGCAGCACTGGCCGTCCAGCGGGGCAGCGGGCACGGGCACGAAGCCGGGCTCGAGGCAGGTGGGGGGCAGTGGGCAGGGCTGCGGGCGGCACCGCAGCGTCCGGGTGGGGCCGTCGCACGTGCACTCCTGGCAGCCGGCGGTCACCGTCTGGCCCGGCTGCGGGGGAGACACGGGTGAGCCCGGCCGGTGGGGCAGAGGAAGCAGGGTGCCCTGGCTGGGGGCCCGCAGGGGAACCAGAGGACGGGGCTTCGAGGGGCAAGTGGCGGAGGGCTGCTGGGGGTCAGTGGGGCCAGGGGCCCTCTGGGGGGCGCCCACGTGGGCCGGCCTCCTGCGTCTCCGGCCGCCTCTCCCCTCCCGGAGCCCCTGCGCCGGGGCGCCCACTCACCTCCACAGGCTCTCCGTGGGGCCCCATGCATCCTAGGAGAGGAGACAGCACTCACGGGGAGGCCGCGCCCCGCCCTCCAGGGAGGGCCCCGCCCGCGCCCTGCCGCCCCGCCCCGCCCGCACGCAGGACGCACCGGTGCAGTTGGAGGGCACGCAGACCTCGGCGCCGGTGCTGAAGAGCACGGTGCCCTTGGGGCAGAAGCAGCCCTCCGTGATGGTGCCCGCCTCCTCCAGGACCCTGCCGGCAGGAGGCGGAACGTTGGGGCCTGGGCCCTGCGGGGAGGGGCGCGGGGAGGGGCCGGCGCTGGGTACATACTGGAGGCTGGTGCCGGCGCTCCCGTGGCAGAAGGTGGGTTTGGACGGGCCGCAGGGCCGGTACTCCTTGTCGGCAGGGCAGGGGAAGGCTGCGCAGAGAACCGCCCCTGAGCAGGAGGGCACCAGCCGGGTGCGCCCCAGTGCCGGGACCCCCTGAGCCCCTACCCCGGCCGGACCTGGAGGGGGTCCTGCGTGCCCCGCCCCCGTGCGCAGCGCCCCGGCTCAGGGACGCAGCCTCCCGGCCCCCAGGCACCGCCCCTCCGGGTGGGGTCTGCGCTGGGCAGGGCGGCCTCACCGCACGTGCCGTTGGTCCAGCGTCGCCAGTCCACGCACACGCCGTGGGCGGCGCAGAGCGTGGCGTACAGCTGCAGGCTGGAGCACACTACGTCCAGGTCGGTCATGTGGCACTGGTCAAACGTGCAGCCTTCGAAGTAGTACTGCGGGGGGATCACGGTGTGGCACAGCGCGAAGACCCTGCGCAAAGGGGTGCGGGTCAAGGCGTGCCGGGAGGGCGTGGCTGCGCGCCCGCCCCCGCCCACCGCCTGCCGAGCGCCATCCAGGCCCAGACCAAGGCGCGGGGGCGGCCACGGCCCGGGGGCGCCCCTCCCTCTCCTTCAGGAGCTTCTGTGGCCCACTACCTTCCGCCCCCTCCGCCCCCACCCCTCTCACTCGCTCAGAATCAGCTCGCAGATGGGCGAGGTCGTGCAGGGCTTGGGGGTCACTCTGGTGCGCGACGGGGGAGGGGGCGGCCCGAGGCAGTACGGCTGCTTGGAGTCTGTCACTTTCCAGTGGCCGGACATGGCTGAGCAGGAGGTCACCACGTGCCCCCCCGGCAGGCGGCACTCGTCCTTCTGGTCGTTGGTGCAGGTGCCTGCGGCGGAGGCGGTCAGGGCCAGGGCGCAGCGCACCCTCCCCGGGGCAGGGCCTGGCGCTGGGGTCGGGCTGGGGGCGCACTGGCTGCGAGCCCCCGCAGCCTCCGCTCTGTGCTTCCCCTCCCCCAGGAAGCCAGACCCGGGGCAGGTCCGTGGAGGATGGGGGGCTCCCCGCAGGCGTGGGGCGGGGCATCCCCGGGGCCGGGACCGGTTTCTCTGTGCGGCCAGAAAGCCTCGCAGGCCGGAGGCCTTCCCCCCACGAGCCTCGCCCAGGGCAACCCGCTGACCCTGGACACTCAGCCACAGGTGCCGACCAGGCAAAGCACCCAGGCCCAAAGCAGAGGAGGGGCTGGGGCCGCTGGGGCCGCTGGGGGCAGGGCGGGCGGGGCGGGGCCAAGCGCCTTCCCAGCGGCCGGCGGGGTGGACGGGCCGGGCGGCGCTCACCGCACTGCCCCTCCGTGTTGTTGGCGAACTTGCTGAACGGCACCTCCACGGAGAAGATGAGGCCGGTGAACATGACCTGGACGCCCAGCTCGGGAATGGTCACGTACATCTTGATGCCGACTTGGGAGATGACGATGCCGTCCTTCTGGAAGCCGGGGCTGACCACCTTGTTGTCGAAGATGATCTGGACGGGCCGCCGGGGCAGCGTGAGCAGGCAGCGTGAGCAGGCCCCCCGCCGCCGCCCCCCCCCCGCCCGGCACGCCCACCTCGTTGGTCATGGCCCCGCGGACCAGCTTGCGGACCAGCACCACGCGGGCCTGGCGGTACTCGACGGTGATGGCCTGCGGGCAGGAGAGCCCATCCTCGGCGTCGCAGAAGTAGTTGTCGATGAGCACGCGGAAGTGGCCGAACACCGGCACGATCTGCTGCACCAGCACGTAGGTGCAGTTGTCCAGGAAGGTGTAGTAGGTGCCGTCGAAGGTGATGTAGTGGGGGTCGCCCCAGCCGCTGCACACACCTGCAAGCGAGCGCTCAGCGCCTCCACCGCCCCGGGGCGCCCCAGGACTCGCCCCCAGCTCGTTCGGAACGTGCCCGCCTGGCAGACTCCACCCCCTGCCGCACGCCGCTTACACTGGCACTGGTACTGCTGGCAGCAGCCGTCCTCGTCGGCCACCAGCACGGGAGGGTAGCCGTTGGCGCAGGTGAGCGCCTTGGGCGGCGGGCAGGAGCGCTTGTGCACGGAGATGACGTTGTTGCCCTCGCAGGTGGCCACGGAGCAGTTGGGCATGGGCCAGCTCGCTCCTTTCTGCAGAGGCCAGGGCAGTGCAGTCAGGCCTCCCTCCGCCCCCCAGCTCCTGCTGCCGCGGGCCCCCGAGAACCGGAGCAAGAACGGGACCGGCATGGCGCCCGGCCCCACCGGCCAGGGCCCCTGCGGGGAGTCTCCGGGTCTGCAGGGGGGGCGCCACCTCTGCCACTTCCGTCCTGGGCTGCAGAGAAACCGGGGCTCCCCAGCCCCTCCCGGACCTGTGCCCCGGCCCCTGGGGGTGTGGTGCACCCAGCATCCTCAGCATGCCTGGCCTGGACGCCCACGCCCCTCCTCCTCCCTCCGCGGTCAGCCCAGCCGGCACACGCCCGCTGGGCAGACGCCACCCCCAGCCGCCACCCCGCGGCAGCGCCACCTCCCCGGGTGGACCCGTCGCCCAGGGAGAGGACACGGGGGTCCCGCAGAGCCTGACCGCGGGGAAGGGGGAAGGTTACCGTCCGCGGAGGGACGGCGTTCGGGCAGCCAGGCGTGGTGACGGGCGCGGAGGTGCTTGGGGAGGCGGGAGTGCTGGTGCGGCAGGCCTGGTCAGTGCCCCTGACCACGTGGCAATCCAGGGTGCACACCGCGTAGTAGCAGTGGCTGGCGAGGTCGCTCTCCTGGTAAATGACGGACCCTGTGTGGGGACAGCGTGTGGGCGCAATGCTGCGGCGCCCTGCCCCGCCGCCCACCTTCGACCCCGCCGCCCACCCTTGGCCCACCGCCTGTGAGGAGCGCAGAGGGCTGGGCGCTCTGGGCACCGCCATCTTGTCCCGGAGCCCAGGGACATCCTGACTGCGCCCAGGGGTCAGGGCCCACACACACTCGCCACAGGGGGGACACGTACCCGCTGGGAAGAGCTTGTCAGACACACTGCAGTAGCAGATGTTGCTAGTCATGGGAGTAGAGATTGTGCTGGTCGTGGGAGCAGAGGTGGTGCTGGTCGTGGAAGAAGAGGTGCTGGTTATGGGAATAAAGGTTGTGCTGGTGGTGGGAGAAGAGGGTGTTCTGGTTGTGGGAGTAAAGGGTGTGGTGGTTGTGGGAGAAAGAGTTGTGCTGGTTGTGGGAGCAGAAGCTGTACTGGTTGCTGGCACAGAGATTGTGCTGGATGTAGCCAGGTGAATAGTTGTCTCACTTGGGGTGCTGGTGGCTGTGACGATGGGGGGGAGCGTAGGGCAGCCTTTCCGGGGCTCGCAGCACAGCACGCGGACCTCATAGTTGAAGCACATCTTGAACGTGCCCTCCTGGTCCCGGTTCCGGCACACCAGGCCCACGTCGCGGTTGCACTGCACCACCTGGCCCAGCTGGTCGA